>MCJB01050796.1:45691-65292 GCA_002018475.1 Nicotiana obtusifolia | reverse complement strand
CCCCTTGTGCTTTAAGAAAATACATGCTAGGGTCCAAAAAAATTATTTTTCTAGTAGATCTAAAGACCTTGAGTTTTTTTTAAAATCTTTGCAATGATCAAAAGTAGATTAATAAAACATCAGCATTATCACATAGAATCAAATAAGGATACAAAGAATTGTACAAAAACACATAGAGAAGGATGTCCTCTATTCATAATCTGTAAGACCTAGCTTATTCATCAAATTCAGCCATGAAAATTTTGAATAAAATATTCATACATTGTGCTTCATCGTCATTTATTGGCAACGCATAATTTGATGGACATAAGTTTGTGGCATATATTGGGATAATTTATATTGGCAGAGAAACACAAATCAGACAATAAAGGGTGGAATCCTAAAGCAGCAAAGCCAAAGAAGTGATTCACTGACAGAGACCTTCCTCCTATTTTAGAAAACAAAGCATCACAAAATCTAAACAAACTAAAACAGTGGAATAACCCTAACCCAAAACGACGTTGACGACCTAATAGGACATTTTAAGTATTAGCTCTTATTTTCATGTTCCGGACTTCTCATAGCTTCTTTAGATGTTATATGAATTGTGTGCGTGGTCCGTGTTGTTTTTTGAAAAATATTTACGTGAAAGTTTAAAGAAAATGTAATTTTTGGTCATAAAAATAACTTGAGTTGACCACGTTCAATATTCTTGGTAAATGACCTCGGATCAGGTTTTTGACGATTCCGGTAGGTTCATATGATATTTTTGGACTTATACGCATGTTTGGTTGAGATCCGAGGTGACCCGAGCGAGTTTTGCGCTTTTTGTGAAATATTGTGAAAAATGAGTATTCAAGTTGAAATCTTGAGTTTTGATGATTGATTCTTGTTATTTGATATTATTTTGATGATTCGAGGTAATGAGCAAGTTTATATAATATTATTTCACTTGTGTGCATGTTCGATTTGCAGCCCGAGGATCTCGGGTGAGTTTCGGATAGGTTTCGGATCATTTTGAACTTGTAGAACTGTTATTTTCTGGTTTTTGGTGTCTTGTGCTTCGCGATCGAGAAGCTTCTCTCACAATCATTAAGGGGAAACTTGGGATGGGGACTGGTTGTTCTTCGCGAACGCAAGAGGTCGGTCGCGAACGCAAAGCAATGAGGGGCTTACCCTTCGCGAACACGACAGGAATCTCGCGAACGCGATGCTTGGTTGAGATCTGGGGGAAGGCAGAAGGTTCCTCTTCTCAAACACGGATCAAGGTTTGCGAACGTAGTGGAAGGCTAGAAATTAAGCCTTCACGAACGCGAAGAGGGCCTCGCGAATGCAATGGCTTTTTGGCCAGTGCTCTTCGCGAAGGTGTCAGGTACCTCGCGAACATGTAGAATACCTGACGCCCAGCTATTTAAAAGCTGAAAGTCGGGATTCTTAACAAAACACCATTTTTGAAAGATAGTGCTCGGCCTAGATAGGAATTTTAAGATATTTCCATCCCCACTTCATTGGTTAGTGATTTTTAACTAGTTTTGATGTATTTCCATAATCACCCATTGATTTTAACCTTTAATCTATGAATTTCATGGTAGAAATTCTGTTATGTAATATCTGTTCCGGTTTCTATGTTATACTTGTTTTCTTTGTTGTTATTTCATTATATTCGTACATGTTTTAGTGAGTGCCTTGTCATAGGCTCGTCAATACCTCGTCGAGGTTAGGCTCGGCATTTACAGAGTTCATGGGATCGGCTATACTCATGCTACACGTTTGCACTTCTTGTGCAGATTCTGGAGTTGGTCCCGGTAGCAGTTAGTGGAGGATTGCTCGGATTAGCTGATCACGGAGACTTGAGGTATAGCTGCACGACATCCGCAGCCCTGAAGTCCCTTTCTCTTTCTAGCTCTACTATTTATTTTTGTTTCAAACAGTTGTACTTTCATTCTGACTTTGGTTGTGCACTGTTAGAATGCTCATGTACTTGTGACACCGTATTTCAAGGTTTGATTAGTCAGCGTATGATATTATTATATATGCTTTTAAAACTCTACAACTTTATTTATTATTAAATTGCTTTCAAATTTGGTTTTAATGATTAATTGAGTACTAATGTTGGCTTGCCAAGCAAGTGGATGTTAGGCGCCATCACAATCTCGCGGTAGGGATTCTCGATCGTGACAAGTTGGTATTAGAGCATTAGGTTGCCTAGATCTCACGAGTCATGAGCAAGCTTGGTAGAGTCTAGAGGATCGGTACAGAGACGTTTGTATTTATCTAGAGGCTATATGGTTTTAGGAAAGTCTCACTTCTTTCTTTCTGTATCGTGTGACTTTATTCTATCGCTAAAGTTTGAACCATCCTATTCTTGTTTTCTCGCATATGGCAAGAACACGCACAACATCCACAGCCGAAAAGGAGCCGGAGCCCTTGGTTGCAGCCACTACTAAGGGTAGGGGCTAGGGCCGGGACCGGGACCAAGGTCGAGCCAAAGGCAAAGGCAAGGGCAAAGCTTAGCCTAGAGCCCATGCATCAGCACCTATTGTAGAACCTTAGATCAAGCAGGAGGAGGAGATCTCTGCTCCAGTGGTGCTAGTTAGACCAGGTCAGGTCCTAGAGGGGTTTATTGCCACCCCGGTACTTCAGGATACTTTAGTCCGTCTGGTGGGCCATATGGAGAGTGTGGCCCAGGCCGGTGCATTTCCTCTAGCACCGGCTATCTCTCAGGCTGGGGGGACCTAAACTCCTACTACCCACACTTCGGAGCAAATGGATCTCATGTATCAGACTTCAGCATTTCCGCCAATTAGTATAGTTCAGCCTATTGTTGCTACACATAATGGGGAGTGGCCCACGATGTCTTCAGAGGGGTTGAAGAGATTGGATAAGTTCACTAAGCCATTTCCTATTCGATTTGGTGGTGCACCTTCTGAAGACCCACATGATTTCATTGATCGTTGCCACAAGGTTTTGCACAACATGGGTATAATGGAGTCCAATGGAGTAGACTTTATGGTATTTCAAATGCACGGCTCCACCAAGAGGTGGTGGAAGGGCTATGATTGAGCTAGACCAGCAGGATCGCCTTCACTCACTTGGGATCAGTTTTCACAGCTATTCTTGGAGAAGTTCATTCCTTTTACTCAGAGAGAGGAGTACCGCAGGCAGTTTGAGCGTCTCCAGTAAGGTAGCATAATTGTTACCCGGTATGAGATCTGATTCGTAGATTTATCTCGCCATGCAGTTGCCTTGCTCCATACTGAGATGGAGAAGGTGAGAAGATTCATTGATGGTCGTACTTTTAGTATCAGGTTATAGATGGACAAGGAGAGTGGAGATGATAATTCTTTCTAGCAGGTGGTAGATATTGCACGCATCAAGATGATTCGTGGTCAGGGTAGGGAGGCGGCATCTGAGAAGAGGCCCGGTCATTTGATGGTTTCAGTGGCGCCTCATCTAGAGGAAGGGGTTCATTTGGTAGAACCCCTCCAGTGCACCTTCAGCTCCCATCAGTGCATCACCGATTATGAGCTGTCACAGTTGTTATTCGAGCCGTCAAGGTCAGCCATAGATTCAGCAGTCACAGCAACCGAGAGAGTGCTTTTAGTGTGGAGGTACGGGTCATATCAGGAGGCACTGTTCTAGACTTCAAAGTAGTGTGCCTCAGCAGGGTTTTCATGCCATGGTTCCACTACCAGTTGCTCCACTGCCCGCTCAGCTAGCTAGAGGCGGGGGTAAGGCAACTAGAGGTGGTGGTCAGGTTGTTAGAAGTGGAGACCAACCAGTTTGAGGTCGTCCAAGAGGTGTAGGTCAGAGTTGTAGGGTTCAACCCTATTTTTATGCATTCCCAGCTAGACCTGAGGTGGATTCATCTGAACGGTCATCACATGTATTGTTCCGGTTTTCCATAGAGATGCCTCAATTTTATTTGATCGCGGCTCTACTATGCATACGTGTCATCCTATTTTGCTTTATATCTGGTTATGCCTCGTGATTCTTCGAGTGCTTCTATTTATGTGTCCACTTATATGAGATTCTATTGTGTTAGATCGTGTTTATTGCTCGTGTGTGGTTTCTATCCGGAGCTATGAGACAAAGGTAGACCTTTAACTTCTTAATATGGAGGATTTTGACGTGATCTTAGGCATGGATTGGTTGTAACTGTATCACGTTATTTTGGACTGTCACGTCAAGACTGTGACGATAGCCATGGATTGGTTGTAACCGTATCACGTTATTTTGGAATGTCACGTCAAGACTGTGACATTAGCCATGCTAGGGTTTAGCTCGATTGGAGTGGAGAGGCACTCTAGGCCATTCCACTAGCAGGGTCATTTTATATGTGAAGGCTCGGTGTATGGTCGAGAAGGGGTGTCTGGCATCTTTGGCCTATATTCGTGATCCTAGTGTAGAGGTTCCTTCCATGGATTCAATACCCGTTGTGCACGAT
The DNA here is from genome assembly GCA_002018475.1 of Nicotiana obtusifolia. NCBI lineage: Eukaryota > Viridiplantae > Streptophyta > Magnoliopsida > Solanales > Solanaceae > Nicotiana > Nicotiana obtusifolia. Next base: position 60,866 of record MCJB01050796.1, on the reverse strand, counting down.
TTCCCAAATGTATTTCCTACAAATTTACCAGGGATGCCGCTCGATAGAGATATTGATTTCTGCATCAACTTGGTTCCTGGCACTCAACCTATTTCTACCACACCATACCTTGTGGCCCCAGTTGAGTTGAAAAAATTGAAGGAGAAGTTGTAGGATTTGCTTGATAAAGGATTCATTAGGCCTAGTGTCTTGCCTTAGGGTGCACCGGTGTTATGTGTGAAGAAGAAGAAGGATGGAACAATGAGGATGTGTACAGATTATCGAAAGTTGAACCAAGTCACTATCAAGAACAAGTATCCATTGCCGAAGATTGATCACTTATTTGATCAGCTTCAGGGTGCCAAGGTGTTTTCTAAGATTGACTTGAGATCTTGCTACCATCAGTTGAAGATTAGGGCATCGGATGTCTCTAAGATAGCTTTTCGAACTCGGTATGATCACTATGAGTTCTTATTGATGTCATTTGGCTTGACTAACGCTCTAGCAGCCTTTATGGATTTGATGAACCGGGTGTTCAAGCCCTATTGATTCTTTTGTGGTCGTCTTCATTTATAATGTTTTGGTCCACTCATACAGTTGAGAGGAGCACGTACAGTTGAGAGGAGCACGAGCAGCATCTTCGGATCGTACTTCAGACTTTGAGGAATCGTTAGCTATATGCCATATTTTCAAAGTGTGAGTTATGGTTGGACTCAGTTGCCTTTTTGAGCATGTTGTATCTTCTGAGGGTATTAAAGTGGATCCAAAGAAATTGAGGCAGTTCATAACTGGCCAAGACCTATTTCAGCTACAGAGATTTGGAGCTTCTTAGGATTGGCTGGTTATTATAGCCGGTTCGTGAAGGGGTTTCATCTATCTCACCCCCGTTGACCAAGTTGACCCAAAAGGGTGCTCTTTTTAGATGGTCCAACGAGTGTGAGTTGAGCTTTCAGAAGCTCAATACTGCATTGACTACAGCTCCAATGTAGGTGTTGCCTACACTTTGGGATCCTATATCGTGTATTATGATGCATCGCATATTAGTCTTAGTGCAGTAATGATACAGGATGGTAGGGTGATTTCCCAAGCATCTCGGCAGTTGAAGGTTCATGAGAAGAATTACCATGTTCATGACTTGGAGTTGGCAGCCATTCATGCGCTGAAGATTTGGAGGCATTATCTGTACGATGTTCATTGTGAGGTCTATACCGACCATTGGAGTCTCTAGCACATGTTCAAGTAGAAGAACCTTAATTTGTGGCAGCGAAGATGGTTAGAGCTATTAAAAGACTATGATATCACGATATTATATCATCCGGGAAGGCCCAATGTAGTGGCCGATGCATTGAGCAGAAAGGCTGAGAGCATAGGCAGTTTGGCATATTTACCGATAGTAGAGAGGCCACTAGCCATGGATGTTCAGGTTTTGGCCAATAAGTTTATGAGATTATATGTTTCGAGCCCAGCCGTGTTCTTGCTTGTTTTGTAGCATAGTCATCATTGTTGGAGCATATCAAGGCTCGCTAGTTTGATGATCCTCACTTGTTGGTGTTGAAGGATACGGTGCAGCGGGGTGGTGCTAAGGAGGTTGTGACTGGTGATGATGGTGTTATGCGGCTTCAGGGCCGGATTTGTGTTCCAAATGTTGATGGGTTGAGAGATTTGATCCTTGAGGAGGCTCACAGTTTGCGCTATTTCATTCACCCAACTGTCACGAAGATGTACCGTGACTTGAAACAACACTATTGGTGGTAAAGAATGAAGAAAGATGTTGTTTCATATGTATCCTAGTGTTTTAATTGTCAACAAGTGAAGTATGAACATTAGAAACTGGGTGGATTGACTAAGAGACTAGAGATACCGGAGTGAGAGGGGGAGCGCATCACTATGGACTTTGTGGTAGTCTTACCATGGACCTTGAGGAAATATGACGCAGTTGGCGACGTCCTATTCTTCATAGCGGTTGGTTCAGATTTACATCTAGGAGATTATTCGACTGCACGGTGTGCCCATTTCCATCATTTTAGATCGAGGCACGCAGTTCACATCGTATTTTTGGAGAGCCGTGCAGTGTGAGTTAGGAACGTGGGTTGAGCTGAGTACAGCATTTTATTCTCAGACGGAGGGACAGTGCGAGCGCACTATTCAGATCTTGGAGGACATGTTACGTGCTTGTGCTATGGATATCAAGGTTCATGGGATTAGTTTTTACCTCTAGTGGAGTTTTCCTACAACAATAGTTACCAGTCGAGTATTCAGATGGTGCCGTATGAGGCCTTATAAGGGAGGCAATGCCGTTCGCTAATTGGTTGGTTTGTTCCCGGAGAGGCTAGGTTATTGGGCACTGCTTTGGTCTGTGATGCTATGGAGAAGGTTAAGGTGGTTCAAGAGCGACTTCGTACAGCTCCTCCAGGCAGAAGAGTTATGCAAACTGGAAGGTTCGAGATGTAGCTTATATAGTGGGTGAGAAAGTTCTTCTCCGAGTGTCGCCTATGAAAGGTGTGATGTGGTTTGGAAAGAATGTCAAGTTAAGCCCGAGGTTTATTGGTCTATTTGAGATCTTAGAGAGAGTTGGGGATGTTGCTTACAGGCCTGCATTTCCTCCTCGACTAGCAGGAGTACATCCGATATTCCATGTTTTCATGCTTCGGAAGTACCCTGAGGACAACTCACATGCTTTGGACATCAGCACGTTGCAACTTGATGAAAATTTGTCTTATGAGGAAGAGACGGTGGATATTCTAGGCCGGCAGGTTCGTAAGTTGAGATCTAAGAGTTTTCCTTATGTGAAAGTGCAATGGAGAGATCAGCCGATCGTCACAGCTACGTGGGTGTCCGAGCCGATATGCGGAGTGGATACCCCCACCTTTTCACCAGTCCAGGTTCTTTTCTATGTTTGTTCGAGGACGAACGGTTCTTTTAGAGGTCGAGAATGTGACGACCTGATAGGTAATTTTGAGTATTATCCCTTATATCCATGTTCCAAAACTTCTCATAGTTTCCTTAGATGTTATATGACTTGTCTGCGTGATCCGTGTTGTTTTTCAGAAAGTTTAAAGAAAATATGATTTTTGGTTTTAAAAACAACTTGAGTTGACTACGGTCAACATTCTTAGTAAACGACCTCAAATCGGTGTTCTGACAATCCCGGTAGGTTAGTATGATGTTTTTGGACTTGTACGCACGTTTGGTTGGGGTCCTGGATGACCCGAGCGAGTTTCGGCGCATTTTGTGAAAAATGAGTTTTCAAGTTGAAATCTTGAGTTTTGATGATCGATTCTTGTTATTTGATGTTATTTTGATGATATGAGGTAGCGAGAAAGTTTATATGATGTTATTATACTTGTGTACATGTTCAGTTTGGAGCTTGAGCGGCTCGGGTGAGTTTCAGATAGGTTTCGGATCATTTTGAACTTGTAGAATTATTGTTTTCTGGTTTCTGGTGTCTTGTGCTTCGCAATCGCAAAGGGGAAACTTGTGCTGGGGGATGGTTTCTCTTCATGAAAGTGTAGCAATGGGGGGCTTACCCTTTGCAAACATGAGAGGAATCTCGCGAACACGATGCTTTGGGGAGATCTAGAGGAAGGCAGGTGGTTCCTCTTCACAAATGCGGACCAGGGTTCGCGAATGTGGTGACAGGATGGAAATTAAGCCTTCACGAACGCGAAGAGTACCTCGCGAATGCGATGGTTTTTAGCTAGTGCTCTTCGTTAACACGTCAGGTGCTTCGCGAACAGGAAGAACACCTGACGCCCAACTCTTTAAAAGCTAAAAGTCGGGATTCTTTTACAAAACACCATTTTTGAAAGATAGAGCTCGACCTAGAGAGGACTTCGAAGATATTTTCATCCCCATTTCATTCGTTTAACTAGTTTTGATGTATTTCCATAATCACCCATTGATTTTAACCTTTAATCTATGAATTTCATGGTAGAAATTAGGGTTTTGGGTAGAAACTAGAGATTTTGCAAAATTGAGATTTAGACCCCAAATTGAGCTCGAATTGAAAAAGATCACATAACCGGGTTCGGGAGTGAATGGGTAATCGGGTTTTGGTTCGAATCTCAAGCCCATGGTTAACTTTTGTTGACTTTTTCCAATTTCATTAAAGATCAAATTTTTTTCACTCTTGGGTAGTTTCTAAAGCTTATTTTGAACTATTTGAACTATATTTGGCTAGATTTGATTGGTTTGGAGGCTAATTCTAAAGGAAAAGTCGCGGTTGAGCATTGATTAGCTTCACCTTATGTATTATGAGCTCTAGCGCGTCGTTCGACAGTTTGAGGCCTTGAATAGCTCACCTTATGTATTATGACTTGCACGTGTGGTTGGTTTCAATTTTCAAGAAGTTCGGAGTTGATTTGGAAGAATAATTCCCAATTCGAAAGCTTTAAGTTGGAAGAGTTGACCAAGATTCTACTTTTGAGTAAACAACCTCGGAATAATAAGTTCGTATGATGATTTTAGACTTGGATATAGGTTCAGATCCAGTTTCGGGTGGACCGGGAGCGTTTCAGAGCTATTTGTAGAAAGTTGGCATTTTGAAGACTTTAGAATTTCCTAAGTTTGATATGAGGTGGACTTTGGTTTTATCGATGTCTGTTTAGAACCCCGAGCATTGGAATAGGTTTATATTGTGATTTGTGACTTGTACGAAAAATTTGGGCATCATTCCGGAATGTTTAAGTATGATTCGTATGTGATCGTCAAAGTTTGAAGGTTTGGAAGTTAAAAGAAGGATTTTGATCGTCGATTCGTGGTTTTGATGTTATTCGTGGCATTTCAAGCCTTTAGTTAAGTTTGGGTAAGGTATTGGAACTTGTTGATGTGATTGGACGAGGTCCGGGGGTCTTGGGTGTTTTCGGGATGGTTTCAGGCCATTTCTCTATGTTTTGAAGTTGCTAGTTTTTGGTGTGATTGGTATGCATCTCGATCGCAGAAGTAGGGTCGCGATAGTGAAGGGTTAAGTGGATTGGTGAATATTTTGTTCTTCGCGATTGCGTAAAGGGTGTCGCGATCGTGGAGCTTGAGCTAGATTTCTTCGTGTTCGCATAGGAGGAATCGTGAACGCGCTGGGTTATTGGGGATGGCCTGTTGTGGGAGAGTTTTCCTACGCGATCGCGGAAGGGATCTCGCGATCACGTAAGAGGAAGTTGCTGGGTTGGAAGATTTTCCTTCGTGTTCGCAGAGCTTGGCTTGTGTTCGAGGAGCTTGGCTCGCGTTCGCGTAGGTTTGGGTTGTCAAAGGATCGCGATCGCGTTATGGACCTCGCGTCGTGAAGAAGAGATTTTTGGGCAAGGCTGTTTGGCCTTCGTGATCGCGAGGTAATTTTTGCGATCGCAAAGAGGAAAGGCCTAGGCATACATGAATTTAATACGGGACATAGCACATTTTTCTCATATTTTCACTTGGTTGGGCGATTTTTAGAGCTCTTTGAGGGGAGATTTTCATCATCTACCATGAGGTAAGTGATTCCCACTTGTTGTAAGCTAAATACAACGAATATATATACATTTTAACATGAAAATTAGTAGAAATTGTAAGATTTTTGAAGAAAACCTAGAACTTGTATTTGGATCTTAATCACAATATTAGACATGAAATTAGGAATAAGTTGTATATTGGAGTTCGTGGTGCTATGGGTAATATCTATCTTCGAAAATTTTCAGAATTCAAGCTCATTGAGGATAGTTTGATTGGTTTGCACATTGTTTGATTAGTTTCGGATCGTTTGGCATCGGTTTGAGGTGTTTGAGAGGCGTTGGAACCGGTTAATGGACTTCGTAGCAAGGTAAGTCTCTTGTCTAATCTTGTGAGAGAGAAATTTACCCTATAGGTGTTATACTTGCTATGTGCTACTTATTGTGGGAACTACACACGTATGAGGTAACGAGTGTCCGTGCATATGATAGAATTCCTGATTAGGTCCAGGTAGATTTAGACTCTCACCATACTTTAATTGTATTATTTGAGTAATTTTTGCCTATTTACATGCCTTAATTATCATATTTAGTTTGAGACTAGACTTGCATAGAGTATCGGATTTCTATTTTGATATTTTGCGAGCTACTTGATTAGTAGTAGATATTACACTTCCTTTTACGAATTTCTCTCGTATTGTACATACTTGTCCGGAAGTTTCTTGAATTTTCACAACTCACACGTATATTCGTGAGTGTGGACAGTGACCTATCAAGTCTTCACTATTCCTATGGGGTCGGGCTGAACGCCTCAGCAGTATCATCATGGGATCGGGCCGTTCGCCTTGGTAGCATATTTGAGAAGCATGAGATAGGGTCGTACGACATCGGCACTGTATGTATATGAGTATTATGGGATCGTGCAGTACGCCACCATAGGAATTCATGCCTTTACTCTTACGGAGTCGGGCCGTTCTCCTCGGCAAAATCGTGCGAAATACTTGATGAGGAGTCAGCGTACTTGTGAATTTTTTTTCTGACTTGAGATGTGACCGTTTATTTGGTGTTGACCATTACGTATTCTATTTGAGAAAGTATCCGGTATTTAAGGACGTTGTGTTTACTATTCAGTTGGGGATTGTATTAAGCACATATATCAATTTCGTTGTTTTACTTAATATGCCTCATATCTGTTTACTTTCATTATACCTTATTTATTGGACCACTAGTAAGTATCAATATCGATCCCCCGTCACTACTTCTTCGGGGTTATGCTAGATACTTACTGGGTACGCGTTGATATGTACTCATGCTACACTTCTGCACTGATTGTGCAGGTACTGCAACATGTATATTTGGTGGTCATCTTGGGGCGCAGCTGCTGAAGAGACTTTGTGGTGAGCTGCATTCCATGCTTCGATCCGCAACACACGGAGTCCCTATCTTATTCATTTATTTTATCCTGTCTACTTTATTCCAGACAGACGTTGCATCAGTCTCGTATTTTCTAGCAGATGTTCATGTACTTGTTACACAGGATTTTGGGGATTTCTGATGGATGCTCACAGTTGTACCTTATGTTATGGTTATCACTTTGCTTTATGATCTGTTCATGTTCGGAGATTTGGTAAAGTAGAACATATGTTTTCATGAAACCTAGATTTAATTTTATTTATTTAAGAAATAATTGTTTTTAAAGCAAAGATGGTTAATTAAGTGGAAGTTCACGCATTGGCTTGCCTAGCAGCATTGTTGGGCGCCATCACGACCTATTATGGAATTTGGGTCACGACAACGGAAAGAGATAAGTGTTGTGGTTAACCTTGACTTGAGGGATTGGATTATTTGTTATTTGATTTATGTGTGGGGACGGCGTATATGCAAAGTGATGAGTGTATATGCATAGTCACAGGTAAAGCATGCAGGTTGAGATATTTATTTATTGATTTCAATTATTTTATGCCTTTATTTGATCGATATTATTACTTGCTAGATGCTTTAATTGCTACCTGCTTTTATGAGTTTAATTCATGTCTTATTCGTTACATGCCTTAATTGCTATTTGTTTTCATGTATCCATATATTTATTTATTGACCGTCTTTACTTGCCTTTTTATCTCATATGTTCTTAGATAGCTACTTTTATCCGCTTTATGTCTTTAATTGTTTAATTTGTTTATTGCGTATTAAATTGAGTTACGTCGTAGTTGGTTGTAGTTTATATATTTAATTTATAATGTGTGATATCGGGTTGCGTGCCACAATGGATATTGATAATATTGTGTAGGATCTGGTTGCACGCCATTGTGGATATTGGTATTATTGTTTGGGATCAGGTTGCACGCCAGAACGATATTTGTATATTTATATTTTGGACCGGGTTGCCCGCTGCAATGAAGAAAAACCTATTTTTTATATATTTTGTAGATCGTTGCGTGCCGCAATGGAGACGACATTATTTATTTATATATTTGTGGATCAGGTTGCGCGCTGCAACGGAGAAGACATATTTGACTGTTTTGGACTGTTATTTTCCGTGTCCGAGTTGCATTGAGAAAATTGAGCTTTGACATTATTCTAGAGCCTTTTGTTATGTAATATCTGTTCCAATTCATGCTATACTTGTTTTCTCTGTTTTGTTGTTATTTCATTATATTCGTACATGTTTTAGTGAGTGCCTTGTTATAGGCTCGTCAATACCTTGTCGAGGTTAGGCTCGGCATTTACAGAGTACATGAGGTTGGCTGTACTCATGCTACACGTTTGCACTTCTTGTGCAAATTCTGGAGTTGGTCCCAACAGCAATTAGTGGAGGCTTGCTCGGAATAGTTGATCACAGAGACTTGAGGTATAGATGCACGGCGTCCGCAGCCCTGAAGTCCCCTTCTCTATCTAGTTCTACTGTTTATTTTTGTTTCAAACAGATGTACTTTTATTTCAGACTTTGGTTGTAGCACTGTTAGAAGGTAAAACTCGTGCACCTTAGTATACATGTGCTGGTGGGTATCGTGTGAAATAGCCAAAAGTATGTGCAAGTTGACTGGTGAAATTGAATTCTCGTTGAAGGTGCGGAGTACCAACGGCTAAAAGGTAAGACTCGTGCACCTTAACTATAGCTTTGTAGTGACAACCTTAATCGAATGTGTAGGATTGGTGGGAGGTAGTGACACACAACGACCAATCCGTACAGACAAACTTTCAAAAAAAGGATAAAATCAACAGACATATAAAAACTGGTGTTTTATCAATTTAAATTTATTTCTTTATGCTACAAAAAGATGAAAAGGGAAACCGACTCGTTCCTTCCTTGCGAAGGACGAATCAAGGCCTAAAGGTATCCGTAAGTTGACCCAAAACCTACCCGTATTATATAGGAACAATTTCCATTTATTTCCTTATTCTGTTTGATAATTGGAATAAGCTCGAGCTAGGAATTAAATGATTGAGTTTTCATACCTACAGTATGATAAGTTCCATCTCATTCAATATTTCTTTGGTTGGTAGCCAACTTTGTTGAATGTCTTTGGTTGGTAACCAACTTTGTTGAATATCTTTGGTTGGTAGCCAACTTTGTTGAATATCTTTGGTTGGTAGCCAACTTTGTTGAATGTCTTTGGTTGGTAGCCAACTTTGTTGACATTGAAGAAAAAGTGTGTACAAATTGTCAAATATAGTAGGCTTTAGAGAGTGAGGCTTTGGCTATAAAGGGAGAGCTTCAACTCTCATTTCTACACACCAACAAAGAGAGGAAGAAAGAGTGAGGTTTCACAGGCAAGTCTGTGAGGAAAAATAGAGAGTGAGCGATATTGTAGTAAGGTGAGTATCAAAAGAGTATTATTTCTTTTGAGCATTGTTGTGGTGAGTATTTTACTCGGATCTACAAAGTGTAAAATTCCTTGCTATAGTGAAATCAGTTGCTCGTCTCGGGCCGTGGTTTTTTCCCTTATTCAAAAGGGTTTTCCACGTAAAAATCTTGGTGTCGTTGTCACTCTTTTATTCTTGTTAATTATCGTATCTCCGTGTTACATTATTATTCCATCTTTATTACTCTGAATATTATCTCCATAGGGGATTTATTCCCAACAAACTTCAGTATACTTGCGAGTCTTGAGGCCACAATCAGGGTTAAACCAGAGTATATTGGTATCCTGCAATCATCATCTTGATTATGTCAGCAATTTCATCAGTGGGTGGAATCCCGGATGTCGTAAATCCAGGATGAATGCCAGCACCATAATTCACTCTCTCGCGTAACACGAAAATTAGCTTCTCAGTTGACGTGGAGTTCTCAATGGTGTCACGTCAGCTTTATTGTCACAATTACGATTGATGTAATCAAGACCTTAGAAACTATCAAGATAATGTTTCTACAGGAAATTGTTGTTGATATTCAAAAAGTCAGAAAATGATAATACCTGAAGATAACAAAATACCACTGAAAATGATATTCCTAGTAGACTTATAATGTGCACACATAAGGAAACTCACGTTACTTCTCATATTAAGAGTGCAATAAAATATGATCCAGCACAAAAAGCAGAGTGGCAACAGAATTAAAAATCAGAACAGGTATACCTCTTTAATAAGCTAGCTTGGAAAGCTTAAGCAATGTTCTAACTGCATGCTTTCAGCTTCTGCCATTCCATTGGATGCGATTTCTTTGGTCAAGGTAAAAGGAAATTACATCATAGTGATAACAAGTGAAATAAATATTCACTTCTAACTTCCCGAGTGAAATTGTGGTATCATGTTAAGCAAAGAAGGATCCTTTGCTGAAACGTCTATTAGTAACCCTACAGTACTTGCATCAAAGGAGAAGTCCCTTCTACTCATTTCCTTCAAAAAAGTGTTCATTTCACTAATTTTGCCACACTTGAGAAATCCTTGCACAATAACATTGTAAATGCAGTTGTTTGGCGAACAACTATCGTGCTCCATTTTTCTTAGCATATCTTTAGCTTCATCTAACAATCCTTCTAGACATAGTCCATTTATTATTGTAGTGTATGTAATCACATTGGGAAACAATCCAATCAAAGAAAGCTTCTCAAAAATAGCATGAGCTTTGTCGAGCTGACTATTTTTGCACGATCCGTCAATAATAACAGTGTAAAGTTAAATATCAATATCTTCTCTCTTTTTTTCCAACTCATGAAATAGCAACATAGCTTCCTCAACAAGCCCATTCTCAAAGTAACCACGGAGCAAAATGCAATTAGTGCATAAATTAGGTTTGAGCCCTGTAGATTGCATCTCAACGAAGAATTTTTGCGCAATGTCAGTTCTTCCAACTTCAAATAGACATTGCAAGATAGTGTTGGGTATCAATAAAGGTGAATGGAAAATGACGGGATAAAAAAAAAATTAAGGGAATGTAAAAGGTCCCTTTTTGCTTTGTTTAAGGCGTTTGTCCCACATAGGAAAAAGAAAGAAAAAGAGAGGTGTATATATTAAATTACACCTTCTCCAGTTGCTAAAAGGGTTGAAGAGGCAAGGACCCCTCGCGCCGTCGTCGCTCGGCTCGGCTTCGGCTTCGGATTGATTATCTTTTTGGACAAAAATTTTCTTAATTAATTAATTAATTAATTAATTAATAAATAAGAATCCATCTAACGCGGATCGACCCTGACCCGCGACCGACCCGGTCCGTTTTCTCTTCCCGGATTTTTTCAAATTTCCCTCCAAAACGTGGTGACTGATCTGAATGGTTGCAAACATTCAGAATCAGTACCTCCAACCTGGTGACTGATCTGAATGGTTGCAATCATTCAGAATCAGTACCTCCAACCTAGTGACTGATCTGAATGGTTGCAAACATTCAGAATCAGTACTTTAATGGCTATAAATACTTGATGTTTTTCCAGAATTCATATGAATTTTTTTTTATCTACTATTAAACTTTCTGCTATCAAATTTTCTGTGTGATATACTCCCGTCAAGTGGTTCGCTGTTATCAGAATTGGAGTACTACTTTTCTGGTAAGATAATCGTTCTATCCTGGGAGGGGATATTCCAGTAACCTCGAGTACTGTGAGGGGAATAATTTCCTTAAGGAAACACTTTGAACTAAGTGGGCTTGATTTCTGTTCTTCTACAATTTTTCTACTGTTTTCCGGTATCTGTTTTTTTTATACTGTTTTACTAAGTATTTGACAGATTAAACGTATACTGATTAATATTAATAACAATCTTAAGGAAATTAATGTTTTAATCTGTATTATGCTTTTGGAGATTAAAACCTGTGTGGTTTTCTACTCCTATTGAATTTTTCTATTCTGATTTGAAGATATTAAAACTTCATCGGAATATTAAAATTCAGAAACGATTTGAAGAACATAAAAACTTCATCGTTTTCTGTAAAACAGTATATAAAAACTTCGATTTTATAAATATATTGTTTATTACAGTACTGTTTACTGTTCTGTTTTTCCATTAATTGAATTCTTCTGTTGTTGACAGTGAGAATTAAGAAATGGCAACTGTTAATGGAAATCCTTCTGCGACTGTTGCGGCAACAAGCCGAACTTCTGTTCCACCGGCTGAGAAACCGGGGAAATTTTCTGGAGCCAACTTCAAAGGATGGCAACAAAGGGTGTTCTTCTGGCTTACCACACTTGGTATGCAGAAATTCACCAGTGAAGAACCTCCAGTGCCTGCCGTGGACATGCCGGACAACAAGAAATTTATGATTGTTGAGGCATGGAAACAGACAGATTTTCTTTGCAAAGGCTATATCTTAAGTGCTTTGGAGGATGATTTGTACAATGTCTATAGTGCTATGAAGACTTCTAAAGAATTATGGGACGCACTTGAGAAAAAGTACAAGACTGAAGATGCATGCTTGAAGAAATTTGTGGTTGCCAAGTTTCTAGACTATAAAATGATAGACAGCAAAACCGTTGGAACCCAAGTCCAAGAGCTTCAACTTATTTTCACGACCTTATTGCTGAAGGTATGGTCGTGAATGAAGCATTTCAAGTGGCTGCAATGATTGAAAAATTGCCGCCTTCATGGAGAGATTTCAAAAACTATCTTAAGCACAAACGCAAAGAAATGAAGTTGGAAGATCTTGTGATTCGTCTCAAGATTGAGGAAGACAACAAAACAGCCGAGAAGAGGTCTCGTGGAAATTCAACGATTATGGGAGCTAACATCGTTGAGGAGACTGCTCCAAAAAGTAAGAAGAGGAAAAGGTCTTTTGGACACGCTAAGGAGCAGAAAAAGAAATTCAGGGGCAACCTGCTACAACTGTGGAAAGCCTGGTCACAAAGCCCCTGATTGTCGTCTCCCGAAAAGGATAAGAAGAAGGGTCAGGCCAACATAGTGGAGAAAAATGAAGATATTGATGAATTATGTGCAATGCTTTCAGAATGCAACTTAATTGGAAATCCGAAGGAGTGGTGGATTGACTCTGGAGCCACTCGACATGTTTGTGCTATCAAAGAAGCATTTGCAACTTACTCTACTGCTGGTCCTGAAGAAGAAATTTCTATGGGAAATACTGCAACAGCCAAGATTGAAGGTTATAGAAAAAAAAATTTCTAAAGATGACTTCCGGCAAGGTGTTAACGCTCAACAACGTCCTTCATGTTCCTACTATTAGGAAGAATCTAGTTTCTACTTCTTTACTTGTTAAGAATGGATTCAAATGTGTTTTTGTTTCTGACAAAGTTGTTGTAAGCAAGAATGAATCTGACAAAGTTGTTGTAAGCAAGAATGAAATGTATGTTGGAAAGGGCTATCTCACAGAGGGCCTTTTCAAACTAAATGTAATGGTTGTTGACAGTATGAATAAAATTTCAGCTTCTTCTTATTTATTGGAGTCAAATGATTTATGGCATATTCGTTTAGGACATGTCAATTACAAAACCTTGCGGATGTTAATTAATTTAGAAGTATTGCCTAAATTCGAGTATAATAAATCAAAATATCAAATATGTGTTGAATCTAAGTTTGTAAAACATCCTTATAAGTCTGTTGAAAGGAATTCAAATCCTTTAGACTTAATTCATACCGACATTTGTGATATGAAGTCGACACCATCTCGAGGTGGGAAAAAGTATTTTATAACTTTTATTGACGATTGTACTCGATATTGTTATGTTTATTTTCTTAATAGTAAGGATGAAGCAATTGAAGCATTTAAGCAATACAAGAATGAAGTGGAAAATCAATTGAATAAAAAGATCAAAATGATTAGAAGTATAGGGGTGGAGAATATGAATCTCCTTTTGCAGAAATATGTTTAGAATATGGAATCATCCATCAAACTACTGCCCCCTATACACCACAATCCAATGGAGTTGCGGAAAGGAAAAATCGGACATTGAAAGAAATGATGAATGCTTTACTAATAAGTTCCGGTTTACCGCAGAATTTGTGGGGGGAAGCTATCCTTACAGATAACCAAATACTCAACAGAGTACCTCACAGCAAAACACACTCTATTCCTTATGAAAAATGGAAAGGAAGAAAACCCAACTTGAAATATTTTAAAGTGTGGGGGTGTCTTGCAAAGGTACAAGTACCTTTACCCAAAAGGGTGAAAATAGGGTCAAAAACCGTGGATTGTGTTTTCATTGGATATGCAACAAACAGTAAAGCATGTAGATTTTTGGTTCATAATTCTGACAATCCCGAAATTCATAACAATACAGTAATTAAATCTGATAATACTGAATTCTTTGAAAATATCTATCCGTATAAAATTGAATGCAAGTCGTCGAATGAAAGATTTAAATGACCACGGGAAGAACCAAAGGAGAACGCCCCTAGCGAAGAAAATCCAAGGCGTAGCAAACGACAAAGGACGTCCACTTCCTTCGGTCCAGATTTTGTGACATTCCTGCTTGAAAATGAGCCTCAAACTTTCAAGGCAGCTATGTCAGCTCCTGATTCAGCATTTTGGAAAGAGGCAGTCAATAGTGAGATTCAATCAATCTTAGATAACCACACATGGGAAGTGGTTGATCTTCCTCCTGGAAACAAACCTTTAGGTTGTAAATGGATTTTTAAAAAGAAAATGAAAGCTGATGGCACTATTGACAAATATAAGGCAAGGCTTGTGGTCAAAGGTTATAGACAAAAGGAAGGTCTTGATTATTTTGATACATATTCGCCTGTAACAAGAATAACGTCCATTCGGGTGTTAGTGGCTCTAGCAGCCTTGTATGGTCTTGAAATTCACCAAATGGATTTTAAAACAGCTTTTTTAAATGGTGATTTGGAGGAAGAAATTTACATGGAACAACCTGAAGGTTTTTTGGTTCCTGGTAAAGAAAAGAAAGTGTGCAAACTTGTAAAGTCGCTTTATGGACTTAAACAAGCACCCAAACAATGGCATGCTAAATTTGATCAGACCATGTTGGCAAATGGATTTAAAATTAATGAATGTGATAAATGTGTTTACATTAAAAATACTCCAGGCCATGAAGTCATTGTTTTCTTGTATGTTGATGACATGCTGATAATGAGCAAAGATATGGCAGATATAAATGCTACAAAGCGTATGCTGGCTAGGAAATTTGACACGAAAGACTTAGGAGTTGCTGATGTAATCTTAGGAATTAGAATTCATAGAACTCCACAAGGTTTAGCATTATCACATTCAATTACTGTATTGTTATGAATTTCGGGATTGTCAGAATTATGAACCAAAAATCTACATGCTTTACTGTTTGTTGCATATCCAATGAAAACACAATCCACGGTTTTTGACCCTATTTTCACCCTTTTGGGTAAAGGTAATTGTACCTTTGCTAGACACCCCCATACTT
>MCJB01050796.1:19285-36925 GCA_002018475.1 Nicotiana obtusifolia | reverse complement strand
CCCTTAGGAACATTCGTCCCCGAATGTAGGGATCTGTGGGGACCAGTGTAGGCCGCCATTAAATGAAAGGTAATATTGTAGAGGGGTTCGAGTTCCATTTACTTCGTTCAGACGCCATTGAATCCCAGCATTAAATGAAAGGTAATACTGAAGAGTCAAATTCCTATTTACCTCGTGGGGATGTTTCTCTTATTGCTTGCACGCTGTGTCCTTTGGTACCATCATTGTCTGCACTCTGGAACAGGTATGGGTATTTAAACTTCATTTCTTCCTCCGCTTCCCATGTCATTTCCTCCGTGTTCCTGTTCCTCCATAATACCTTGACAGAAGCTACATCCTTCGTCCTTAGCTTGCGGATTTGTCTGTCTAATATAGCCACTGGTACCTCTTCGTATGTTAGGTCCTCCGTGATCTGTATGTCTTGGATGGGGACGACCCGAGAAGGGTCTCCGATACATTTCCTCAACATGGACACATGAAACACCGGATGGACAAATTCCATTTCAGATGGTAGTTCTAATTCATAGGCAACATGTCCAATTCGTCGAAGGATTTTGTATGGACCGTTGTATCTTGGGCTCAGTTTACATTTCTTCCCAAAACGCATGACACCCTTCATTGGCGAGATTTTTAGGAATACCCAATCACCGACTTGAAACTCTAAATCACGACGTCGGACATCAGAATAGGACTTTTGCCTGCTTTGTGCCGCCTTTAGTCGTTCCTGTATCACCTTCACTTTCTCAACAACTTGATGAATCAGATCTAGTCCATATAATTCAGTTTCACCAGCTTCGAACCACCCAACTGGTGATCTACATCTTCTCCCATACAGTGCCTCATATGGGGCCATCTTAATGACGGAATGGTAGCTGTTATTATAGGCAAACTCTATAAGTGGAAGATGGTCGTCCCAACTACCTTGGAAGTCTAGAACACATGCTTGCAGCATATCTTCCAGCGTCTGAATGGTACGCTCAGTCTTCCCGTCAGTTTGCGGGTGGAAGGTTGTGCTGAGAGTTACTTGTGTACCCAAACCTTTCTGAAAGGACTTCCAAAAGTTACCCGTGAATTGGGTTCCTCTGTCTGATATAATAGACATTGGCACCCCATGAAGCCTAACAATTTCCTTGATGTACAGCTTTGCATAATGTTCAGCTGTGTAGGTTGTTTTAACTGGTAGAAAATGGGCACACTTGGTAAGCCGATCCACTATCACCCAGATGGAGTCGAACTTACGACTGGAGCGAGGTAATCCGACAATAAAGTCCATGTTAATCACCTCCCATTTCCAAGTCGGAATTTCTATATCTTGGTGCAATCCACCAAGTTTCTGATGTTCTGTCTTTACCTGTTGGCAATTAGGACACTGAGCTACAAAGTTTGCAATTGATCTCTTCATGCCATTCCACCAATACTGCTCCTTGGCATCATTATACATTTTAGTTGAACCGGGGTGGATGGAATATCGGGATTGGTGAATTTCCCTCATAATCTTCTCTCGCAATCCTGCTACATTAGGCACACATAATTGGCCTTGGCATCTCAATGTTCCGTCCCCTACAATCTCAAAAGCTGAGATCTTACCCTGTTGAATGCCCTCTCTCAATCGCACCAAGGTGGGATCTTCGTATTGCCGTGCTTTCACCTCGGCTACGAGAGATGATTCAGATGTGTCATGGACAACAATACCTCCATCTTCGAAGTCTAACAATTTGACTCGCATACTGGCTAGCTGATGAAGTTCTTTGGTTAAACTTCGTTTACCTGCTTCAATGTGTGATAAAATTCCCATTGACTTACGACTGAGGGCGTCGGCCACATCATTGGCTTTGCCCGAATGATACAATATTTCGACGTCGTAGTCTTTCAGTAATTCTAGCCAACATCGTTGTCTGAAATTTAACTCTTTTTGCCTGAAGATGTACTATAAACTTTTGTGGTCCGTGTAGATGTCGACATGGACACCATATAGATAGTGTCGCCACGTCTTCAAAGCATATACTACTGCAGCCAATTCCAAATCATGGGTTGGGTAGTTCTTTTCATGCTTCTTCAACTGCCTCGAAGCATAAGCAATCACCTTCCCGTGCTGCACTAGTACACATCCCAACCCTATGCCGGAGGCATCACAATACGCCACGTAACCTTCAGTTCCGTCAGGAAGAGCAAGGACTAGAGCGGAGGTTAATTGATCTTTCAACTCTTGAAAACTCCGCTCGCAACCATCTGTCCACTGAAATTTGGCAGCCTTCTGGGTCAGCTTAGTTAATGGTGCCGATATAGAAGAGAATCCTTCTACAAACCGCCTGTAATACCCTGCTAACCCCAAGAAGCTACGAACTTCCGATGGCATAGTAGGCCTTGGCCAATTCTTAACTGCGTCGATCTTTTGAGTATCGACACTAATACCCTCATCAGCTATCACGTGGCCTAGGAATGCCACTGAGTTCAACCAAAACTCACATTTGGCGAGCTTTTGCATATAACCTGTGGTCCCGAAGGGTCTGCAATACTATCCGCAAGTGGCCCATATTTTCTTCCTCTGAACGGGAATACACCGGGATATCATCAATGAATACCACCACGAACATATCAAGATAAGGTCTGAATACAGTGTTCATGAGATCCATGAAAGCAACCGGGGCATTTGTTAGCCCGAATGACATTACTAGAAACTCAAAATGCCCATATCTAGTTCGAAAAGCTGTTTTTAGAATGTCTTTCTCCTTGACCCTTAACTGAAAATACCCTGAGCGCAGGTCAATCTTGGAGAAATATCTGGTTCCCTGGAGCTGGTCGAACAGGTCATCAATTCTTGGAAGTGGATATTTGTTCTTTATGGTGACCTTATTCAACTGACCGATAATCGATACACATCCGTAACGATCCGTCTTTCTTTCGTACGAACAAGACTGGCGCACCCCAAGGTGAAGTGCTAGGCCTAATGAAGCCTTTATCCAGTAAGTCCTTCAACTGTACCTTCAACTCCCGCAACTCTACTGGGGCCATTCTATATGGAGGAATATAAATTGGGTGAGTATCAGGCAACACATCGATGCCAAACTCGATCTCCCTTTCAGGAGGAAGACCTGGAAGTTCATCTGGAAAGACATCCAGAAATTCGCTGACTATCGGAATTGTCTGTAGAGTAGGCGACTTCACCTCTGTGTCCATAATGTGAACAAGATGGTAGATGCAACCCTTGGAGATCATCTTCCTCGCCTTAAGGTAGGAAATAAACCTACCTTTTGGCGTAACAACGTTCCCCTTCCATTCAAGGACAGGTTCATCAGGAAATTGAAATCTGACCACCTTTGTATGACAATCGACACTGGCATAGCACGATGCCAACCAGTCCATTACCATTATCACGTCGAAGTCGATCATCTCTAACTCAATTAGATCTGCCGAGGTTTGACGATTACAGATCGTCACAATGCAACCTCTATATACTCTTCTAGCAATCACAGAATCTCCTATTGGAGTGGATACCGCAAAGGGCTTGCTTATTAATTCGGGTGCAATATCAAATTTATCAGCCAGAAGGGGTGTAACATAAGATAACGTGGACCCGGGATCAATCAATGCATACACATCATGAGAAAGCACTGATAATATACCTGTGACAACATCCGGAGATGATTCAAGGTCCTGTCAGCCCGCTAGAGCATATATTCGATTTTGAACACCGCTTGGGCCCGGCATTGCACCGCTGCCTCTGCCACGAACTGCTGGCTGCTGAGGACCTCGTACCGGAGGTCGAATAGATAAGGAAGAACTAGCCGCAGATCCAGTTTGGTGAGCCATGCCACCATCCCTTCTGTAAGGGCAGTCCCGCATCATGTGACCGGGCTGTCCGCAATAATTACATCCATTCGAACCCCGACGGCAAGGTCCAAAGTCGGTCCTGCCGCACTGCTCACAACGAGGCATTGGGGGTCGCATCTGACTAGTAGCCCTGTGATACGGCGAGCCTGATGCCCGCGAGCTCTGAAACTATCGAGGGGCACTAGATACGGGTGGTGCCGAACTCCTCGAAGAATGGGGCCTCACACTGTTTCTGGAATCTCCAGGATACCCCACAACTCTTGTTCTCTTATGTTGGGTCCTCTCCTGTTCCCTGTCCGCCCTTTGTTGGCGTTTACAGTCCTCCATGGTCTGGGCATAGGCCTGAATACGGGAGATATCCATGCCCTCTATCAAGGAGTCCATTGATATATTCGTGAACAGTCCCAATCCGTTCACGAAAAAGTGAACCCTGTCGCTCATTTCTGCCACCATGTGGGGAGCATACCTTGCCAGAGAGTCAAACTGCATACTGTACTCTCGTACATTCATATTTCCCTGCTTAAGGTTCAAGAACTTATCGGCCTTGGCTCGACGTACCTCAACTGGCAGGTAGTGGCGAAGGAACGCCTCAGAAAATTCATTCCACACGGGTGGGGGAGCATTGGGACCCCTGGATCTCTCCCAACCGTCATACCAGAACACTGCTAAGTTCCGTATTCGGTAAGAAGCCAGTTCTACTGCCTCTGTGTCACTGGCATGCATAACCCGCAGTGTGCGGTGTATTTGATCAATGAAATCCTGCGGGTCTTCCTTAGGATCAGACCCGGTAAACACTGGAGGATCCAAATTGATGAAGTCACGGACCCTCGTACTGACCGGTCTCTCAGTAGTATCGGCATTCTGTCTCCGAGCCTGAGAAGCTACCAGGCTAGTCAACAATTGCACCGCAGTCCTCAGGTCCCGGTCCATAGCATCAGAAGAAGGGACTGGGGAAACTGGGTGGCTTCTAATATCTTCTGGGGGAGGAGGAGTAGATGAAGTCGAAGAAGGCGTCTCACTTTGGCCCTCCACTGCGTGGGGCACCTGACTAGTCCCCTCTCCGGCATTTATATCGAGTCGTCCACTATTTGCTTGGTTCCTAGCCGAAGGCATCGCTATAGGAAAACAAGGCAAGTATTAGAGATGAACACTTACGACTTAGCTCTATGCACGATCTAGATTCCGAAAGAAGGTAACATTCCTAAATGTCAGGTAGCCTCCTGATTATAAAATGTGGCGCTCAACACACCCATAATCAAGACCCTACTAGTCACGGCTCATAGACAATCCCTAGGACACAACCTTGCTCTAATACCAATTTCTATCACGACCCAACCAGAGGGCCGCGACAGGGGCACCGGACCCTGCTTGTAGAGCGTCGGCGTACCCCTCATATCTGCTATCTTACTTTTACTTTTTTTTTGTTATCGACAAAGCCTGTCATACGCATGCAGTTTTGAACGACATAACATTAGGTGGAAACGTCATACCATAGCATAAACATACTTGCATACATAGTGTGCCAACGGGACTACAGTGCAAAACTATACAACATATTACATATGCCGACGAGGCAATGCAACCGTACATGAGTCGACCCAACACTGGTCTATACATACATCAACATTTGTCTATTAAGCCTCTACAAGAACAGACATTATACAACCTATGTCGGAACAGGGCCCCGACATAGCCACAATGCCTATACAAAATGCATACAAGGCTATAGCAAGTCCGAAAGATGAATCTTGCTGATATCTGCTGAACTGGTAGCCTACTGCAGTGGGGGAGCTCCGTCTATCAATCTATTAGGACCTGCAGCATGACATGCAGCGTCCACGAGTAAAGGACGTCAGTACGGATAATGTACTGAGTATGTAAGACAGGAAACACAATATAAGAGCAATGATATAAGCATTAGGATTGAAACAGATAACCTTTATAACATTATCCTATACATGTTTATTATCATATAGCCTCTGTGGGCTTGTCATTTCCATATACATTTATTGTTACCGTTCACATTCACATAATCGTTACCTCATACAATTACATACGCCTCCATGGGCTCATCGTCATCGTACGCCTCTGTGGGCTCGTCATCATATGCCTCTGTGGGATCATCATCATCACATGCCTCATTGGGCTCATCATTATCATATCATATCTTACCCGGCCGTGCTAGGCGCGGTCACAACATACCCGGCCTTCAATAGGCGCGGTTACATCATACCCGGCTTTCAATAGGCGCGGTCATACGGATTCAATCACACATATATTTAATACATTGCAAGTTCATTTATAAACAAGTGTTTCAGACCTTTTTTGATGACATACATTTGTTATCCCCTCTTTCACACATAGTTAAGAATACCTCGTTAACATGAGCTTTATAAGACTCAAGGATTACCATCAGCATTGGTAACATGAAACAAGAATAATCATTTCATAGAGGGAAAATAATATAAGCAACACTAGCTTCTAAGAATAGAGTATTCTTGGGCTCGTTCGTGGCATTGTATTCAATAGGAGTCGTGCAAAAGAAAGAACGGTATAGTCTCACATACCTGGTACTTACTGCGCCAGTTCTTGAGCTACGCAATTTGCTACAATTCCTTAGTCTACAATTAAGGAACAGTTCAATCGTTACTCACACGCGTGATAGCTATCATTAACCACAATCTCCTAAATTCAAGTGGTGCTCCTCTACACCCTTCCTTCCCTAACCCTCGTCAAACGTATTTACAGCACATGCAACCCATTTACAACCCTTAATAACTATGACCCATTCCGTTTAACCCTACTTATTTTGATTTCCTGGCTTTTAGTCATACTCCCATAAGTTCTTACAGGCATGCAACCCCCCTATCATGAATGTTCAAGGGAAAAATACATGAAAGGGAGTAGTAACTTACCTTGCATGTGAATTATTTAACCCTCCTCTGCGATTCCTCAATTTTCTAGGTCTTGCCCTCAATGTGGGTTTGTAGGAGGGGGAAACTCAGCTAGGGTTCCCTCTTAGTTCTTCAATTTCTTGCTTTTCTTCTTCCATTTAGAGTTTGGAAGAGAGCAAAATTTATTGTGTTGGTGGGGGGGCTTTGAGAGGGGTCGTTTGGGGCCTTCTACTATGCTTGGACTTAGAAAAATGAAGGAGAGACGGGTTTGGGTCCCTTTTATAGGCCTGGCAATAAGTGGTACACGTGCTTGACAAATTTCAGGTCTGCGATCGCATACTCGCCGCAAACGAGACATGCGTTTCGCATTCTGGTCGCAAACCTCAGCCCAGAATTCTGTTGCATTATGCGACGCAGAAGGGCCAGATTTGCGGTTCGCATTTTCAAAAATGCGACCGCATTCTGGTCGCATTTCCGACACGGATCCAGCCCAGAACTCTGTTCCACTCTGCGATGGAAGGTGTCACATTTGCGGTCCGCATTTGTATTATGTGGTCCGCATACTGGACGCATATTTGACACAATTTCAGCCCAGAAATCTGTCTCACTTTGCGATCTTGGTGCTGGATATGCGTTCCGCATTTGTGCTTTGCGGTTCGCATATCTAACAATGCGACACCTTTGATCATTTTCTTAACTTTAAACAATTTTTCGGGTTCTTGGGTCCTCATATGTAAACTATTTCACAGTGTATTCTAATGTACGAATTTACGGGTTGTAACAACTTCTATCCTCGGAGTCTAACAACTTCATCATACTAGCTAGCTGATGAAGCTCCTTAGTTAAACTCCATCTACCTGCTTCAACGTGTGCTAAACTTCCCATCGACTTACGACTGAGGGTGTCGGCCACAACATTGGCTTTGCCTGGATGATACAATATTTCGACGTTGTAGTCCTTCAGTAATTCTAGCCAACGTCGCAGTCTCAAATTCAACTCTTTTTGACTGAAGATGTATTGTAGACTCTTATGGTCTCTGTAGATGTCGACATGGACGCCATATAGGTAGTGTCTCCACGTCTTCAAAGCATATACTACTGCAGCCAATTCCATATCATGGGTTGGGTTGTTCTTTTCATGCTTCTTTAATTGTCTCGAAGCATATGCAATTACCTTCCCATGCTGCATCAAGACACATCCCAAACCTATACCTGAGGCATCACAATATGCTACATAACCTTCAGTTCCGTCGGGAAGAGAAAGGACTGGAGCGGATGTTAATCAATCTTTCAGTTCTCGAAAACTCCGCTCACAAACATCTGTCCATTGGAATTTGGTAGCTTTCTGGGTCATCTTAGTTAGTGGTGCAGATATAGAATAGAATCCTTCTACAAATCGTCTATAATATCCTGCTAACCCCAAGAAGCTACGAACTTCTAATGGCGTAGTAGGCCTTGGCCAATTCTTGACTGCGTCGATCTTTTGGGTATCGACACTAATACCCTCATCAGATATCACATGGCCTAAGAATGCCACTGAGTTCAGCCAAAACTCACATTTGGTGAGCTTTGCATATAACCTGCGGTCCCGAAGGGTCTGCCATACTATCCGCAAGTGACCCATATGTTCTGCCTCTGAACGGGAATATACCAAGATATCATCAATGAATACCACCACGAACACATCAAGATAAGGCCTTAATACAGTGTTCATGAGATCCATAAAAGCATCCGGGGCATTTGTTAGCCCAAATGACATTACCAGGAACTCAAAATGCCCATATCTTGTTCGGAAGGCTGTTTTTGGAATGTCTGTCTCCTTGACCCTCAACTGAAAATATCCAAAACGTAGGTCAATTTGGAGAAATATTTGGCTCCCTGGAGTTGATCAAACAGGTCATCAATTTTCGAAAGTAGATATTTGTTCTTTATGGTGACCTTATTCAACTGACGATAATCGATTGGATGAGTATCAGGCAACACATCGATGCCAAACTCGATTTCCCTTTCAGGAGGAAGACCTGAGATTTCATCTGGAAAAACATCCGAAAATTCATTGACTACCAGAATTTTCTGTAGACTAGTCGCCTCCGCCTCCGCCTCCGCCTCCGCCTCTGCGTCCTCAATGCGAACAAGATGGTAGATACAACCCTTGGAGATCATCTTCCTTGCCTTAAGGTAGGAAATAAACCTACCTTTTGGCGTAGCAACGTTCCCCTTCCATTCAAGGACGGGTTCATCAGGAAATTAAAATCTAACCATCTTTGTATGACAATCGACACTGGCATAGCATGATGCCAACCAGTCCATTCCCACTATCACATCAAAGTCGACCATTTCTAACTCAATTAAATCTGCCGAGGTTTGACGATTACAAATCGTCACAGTGCAATCTCTATATACTCTTCTAGCAATCACCGAATCAAGGGGCTTGCTTATTAATTCAGGTGCAATATCAAATTTGTCAGCCAGAAGGGGTGTAACATAAGATAACGTGGACCCGGGATCAATCAATGCATACACATCATGAGAAAGCACCGTTAATATACCTGTGAAAACATCCGTAAATGACTCAAGATCCTGTCGACCTGCTAGGGCATATATCCAGTTTTGAACACCGCTTGGTCCCGGTGTTGTACCGCTACCTTTGCCACGAACTGCTGGCTGCTGAGGACCCCGTACTGGAGGTCGAATAGATAAGAAGAACCAGCTGCAGATCCAGTTTGGTGAGCCATGCTACCATCCCTTCTGTAAGGGCAGTCCCGCATCATGTGACCGGGATGTCCGCAACAATAACATCCATCCGAACCTCGACGGCAAGGTCCAAAGTGGGTCCTGCCGCACTGCTCACAACGAGGCATTGGGGATCTCATTGACTAGTAGCCCTGTGATATGGCGAGCCTGATGGCCGTGAACTCTGGAACTGTCGAGGGGCACTAGACACAGGTGGTGCCGAACTCCTCGAAGAATGGGGCCTCAGACTACTTCTGGAGTCACCAGAATACCTCGCAACTCTTGTTCTCTTATGCTGGGTCCTCTCCTGTTCTCTCCCCGCCCTTTTTTGGCGTTTACGGTCCTCTATAATCTGGGCATAGGCCCAAATACGGGAGATATCCATGCCTTCTATCAAGGAGGCCGTTGTGCATTCATTTATTAAGTGCGGTCCCAATCCGTTCACGAATAAGTGAACCTTGTCGCTCATCTCTGCCACCATGTGGGGAGCATACCTTGCCAGAGAGTCAAACTGCATACTGTACTCTCGTACATTCATATTTCCCTGCTTAAGGTTCAAGAACTTATCGGCCTTAGCCCGACGTACCTCAACTGGCAGGTAGTGGTGAAGGAACTCCTCAGAAAATTCATTCCATACGGGTGGGGGAGCATTTGGACCCCTGGATCTCTCCCAACCATCATACCAGAACACTGCTAAGTTCCTTAATCGATAAGAAGCCAGTTCTACTGCCTCTGTGTCACTGGCATGCATAACCCGCAGTATGCGGTGTATTTGATCAATGAAATCCTGCGGGTCTTCCTTAGGATCAGACCCGGTAAACACGGGAGGATCCAAATTGATGAAGTCACGGACCCTCGTACTGACTGGCCTCTCAGTAGTACCGATATTCTGCCTCCGAGCTTGAGAAGCTACCAAGCTAGTCAACAACTGCACCGCAGTCCTCAGGTCCCGGTCTGTAGCATCAGAAGAAGGGACTGGGGAAGCTGGGCGGCTTCTAATATCTTCTGGGGGAGGAGGAGTAGATGAAGTCTGAGAAGGCGTCTCACTTTGGCCCTCCACCGCGTGGGACACCTAGCTGGTCCCCTCTCCGGCATTTATATCGAGCCATCCACTATTTGCTTGCTTCCTAGCCGAAGGCATCGCTATAGGAAAACAAGGCAAGTATTAGAGATGAACACTTACGACTCAGCTCTATGCACGATCTAGATTCCGAAAGAAGGTAACATTCCTAAATGTCAGGTAGCCTCCTGATTATAAAATGTGGCACGCAACACACCCATAATCAAGATCCTACTAGACACGGCTCATAGACAATCCCTAGGACACAACCTGGCTCTGATACCAATTTCTGTCATGACCCAACCGGAGGGCCGCGACAGGGCACCGGACCCTGCTTGCAGAGCGCCGGCGTACCCCTCATATCTGCTATCTTACTCTTTGTTACCTGCAAAGCCAGTCATACGCATGCAATTTCGAACAACATCACATTGGGCTGAAACATCATACCTTGAATAGACATACTTATATACATGGTATGCTAGCGGGGCTACAGTGCAAAACTATACAACATAATACATGTGTCGACAAGGCAATACAACCGTACATGAGTCAACCCAACACTGGTCTATACATGCATTAACATTTGTCTGTGAGCCTCTACAAGAACATACATTAAGCAACCTATGTCGGAACAGGGCCCCGACATGCCCAACATATCTACACGAGGTGCATACCAAGGCTGTAGCAAGTCCGAAAGATGAATCTTGCTAATATTTGCTGAATCCGGATAGCCTACTGCTGTGGGGGAGCTCCGTATATCAGTCTATTAGGACCTGCAGCACGACATGCAGCGTCCAAAATAAAGGACGTCAGTACGGATAATGTACTGAGTATGTAAGATAGGAAAACATAATATAAGAACAACAGTGAGCATTAGGATAGAAACATATAATCTGCAGCAAGTGGATCGCCTCTGAGGGCAGCTAACCATGACATATTCGTAGTACTTATGTCTATACATGTGACCTTTATAGCATTATCATAACATGTTTATTATCATTATCATTGTCTTATACTCACGCCTCTGTGGGCTTGTCATTTTCATATACATTTATTGTTACCGTTCACATTCACATAATCGTTACCTCATACAATTACATACGCCTCCATGGGCTCATCATCATCATACGCCTCTGTGGGCTCATCATCATCATATGCCTCTGTGGGCTCATCATTATCATATCATAGCACATCTTACCCGGCCGTACTAGGCGCGGTCATAACATACCCGGCCTTCATTAGGCGCGGTCATACGAATTAAATCACACATATATAATACATTGCATGCTCATTCATTAAACGTGTTTCAACCCTTTTTAGTAACATACGATTATTACCCTCTTTTTCTATATGTAGTTTAGAATGTCTCTTTTGGGGCTCGATCATAGCAATGTATTCAATAGGAGTCGTACAAAAGAAAGAACGGTATAGTCTTACATACCTGGTACTTACTGCACCAGCTCTCAAGCTACGCAATTTGCTACAGTTCCTTAGTCTACAATTAAAGGACAGTTCAATCGTTACTCACTACGCGTGATAGCTATCATTAACCACAATCTCCTAAATTCATGTGGTGGTTCTCTACACCCTTCCTCCCCTAACCCTCATCAAACGTATTTACAGCACATGCAACTCATTTACAACCCCTAATACCATGACCCATTCCGTTTAACCCTACTTATTTCGATTTTATGGCTTCTAGTCATACTCCCCCAAGTTCTTATAGGCATGCAACCCCCCTATCATGAATGTTTAAGGGAAAACTACACGAAAGGGAGTAGTAACTTACCTTGCATGTGAATTATTTGACCCTCTTCTTCGATTCCTCAATTTCTAGGTTTTTCCTTCAATGTGGGTTCGCAGGAAACTCAGCTAGGGTTCCCTTTAGTTCTACAGTTTCTTGCTTCCCTTCTTCAATTTAGAGTTTGGAAGAGAGGGAATTGGTTGTGTTGATGTGAGGGCTTTGAGAGGGGTCGTTTGGGGCCTTCTACTATACTTGGACTCAGAAAAATGAAGGAGGGACGAGTTTGGGTCCCTTTTATAGGCCTAGCAATAAGTGGCATACGTGCCTGACAATTTCAGGTTTGCGATCGCATACCTGCCGCAAACAGGACATGCGGTTTGCATTCTGGTCGCAAATCTCAGCCCAGCAATCTGTTGCATTATGCGGCGCAGAAGGGCCAGATTTGCAGTTTGCATTTTCAACAATGCGATCACATTCTGGTCGCATTTTAGACACGGATTCAGCCCAGAACTCTGTTCCATTCTGCGATGGAAGGTGTCACATTTGTGGTCCGCATTTGTATTATGCGGCCGCATACTGGACGCATATTTGACACAATTTCAGCCCAGAAATCTATCTCGCTTTGCGATCTTGGTGCTGGATATGCGGTCCGCATTTGTGCTTTGCGGTTCGCATATCCAACTATGCGACACCTTTGTTCTTTTTTTTAACTTTTAAACTACTTTCCGGGTTCTTAGTTCCTTATGTGTAAACTATTTCACGGTGTATGCTAACGTACAAATTTACGGGTTGTAACAAGTTTGCTCTTGGTGGTGGTGATAACCTTACTTTTATTTTTCTTTTCCAGCCTGAGGATCTTCGAGGAGGCCGAGGGCTCCTCCTCCTGCATTTTGTAAGAGGAAGGCTACCTCCTCTTTGGCGTCTATTCCACCTGTGACCGCGACTAGGCCTGCTCGATCATCTGCTTCTGTTCCTTCCTCAACCACGGCCAGGTCTGCTTGGTCGTCGGCCCTATCTACTGCTGCCTCAACATTGGTTTCTTCTCTGCCTACGGATATTTTGACAGC
Organism: Nicotiana obtusifolia; assembly: GCA_002018475.1. NCBI lineage: Eukaryota > Viridiplantae > Streptophyta > Magnoliopsida > Solanales > Solanaceae > Nicotiana > Nicotiana obtusifolia. The sequence continues at coordinate 23,597 of MCJB01050796.1, read as the reverse complement.
GGAGCTTCCGGCATATTCCTTGCACTATCTTGTGGACAAGGAGGAGGAGGAGTTGTCGAGCGGCTGGAATTTGGTTCCCCATAAGAGAAGATCGGTAGACGTTGGTGATAGTGTCGCCCAAGCGGTAGATTTAGTAATGGATGACAATCATAATACTTGAGGAGGACGTCGAGCTGGCGTCTAATGTTCCGATATCGGTGGAGGCCGTTGAGGGCGTACCTCTTCCCTTTGCAGCGGTAGGAGCCGAAGGGCCGACCGCTGTGGCTTCTGATAATTTGCAGCAGGAGGGGCTGTTGATTTCGCAGCCGACTAATGATGCTTCTTTGCCGGCCAATGGGAGAGGCAAAGGCGTTGCTGAGGATGACGGGTTCTGATCTCGATGCTGACGAGATGAGGATGATGGAGGATGTATTTACGCAGCTGGAGGTGAGACTGGTGGGTTCCGCAGAGACTATTGCGATCCCCATGGATCCGGATTTATTAAAAGATACAGAGAACGTGGTTCCTGTCCTCACTCCCCTTTGCTCCGACGTGGAGGGTCGCACTCTCCAAGAGCTGAATGACGCTACCTTATCGAGGAGCATAGCCAGCCTTGCTCTCAGGCTATGTTTTTCGACGCTTCTCATTTCTGTTCGTTATGTTCAACGTTTAGGCTTCATTCTTACACTGTCTGTTTTCTTTTTCTTTCTTTTTTAGACCGTGATCTTGGAAATTGAAAGCGCCCGAAGAGAGGAGAGGCATAAGGCTATTTTTATGAAGTTGCAGTTAAAATACCGCGAGTAGCATGGCAAGCACCGAGAAATTTGTAGGCGGTTTGGTGAGAGCAGCAATTTCCAGGCCCTTTTAGATGAACTAAAGGAGAAGGATGACGAGCTGGTGAGGGTCATCGAAAAGTGCAGCGTCCTTGAAGGGACACTAAGAAATAAAGAGGAAGAGCTCGATGTTAGCAGGGTCGTGGAGGCTCAATGTGGCGATCTCCAGGCACAGGTAGTCGAGCTGCGCAGGCAGTTGGAGGACTGCCGCCTTCAGATGGAGGTTCTTCATGGCGAGATTACTGAGAAGCAAAACGAGTTAGAGAGGGCGGAGTCTGCTCGTTCGACAGCTTCGAGGAAAGCGGAGGCCCTCGAGGTGGTGATCCGGACTCTCTGTTTTGAGCGAGAGAATGATTTGGACACGGCGAGACTTAAAGAGGAGTGGCTCGATGAGAGGATTGGGGAGTTGGAGAAAGACAAATCCCTCCTTCAGGACCAGATGGCCACCTTAGAAGCTGAGAAGGCTCAAATGCTTGCGCAGCCGTCATCTTCTCACACTTAAGATTTCCCAAACGTTCGCCTATACGAGGAATGGATTCACGCTGAAGCTTAGTTGGAAGTGTTCCGAGATTTTCATGCGTCGGGATCTGTTCCTGGGGCCGCCTTTGAAGATGCTCGTGTCAAGGCCCGTGAAGCTCAAATCGCTTACGGGTATGATCCTGCTACGCCGGATGCTTGATGACAATGAGAGGGATGTGGGTGTGGACTAGATTGAAGAGGACGCCTAGTACGAGGACGCGTACCCTGAGGGTAGTGGTGATGGTGAGGGCGCAGATGAAGATGGCCCAGATGGTCAAGCCGATAGCACTGATGGGCCTGGCGGCGACCAATAGTTTTTCTTTTTCCTTCTTATTTTTGCTATGAACTTGTGTGCATTTCGTTGGTGTCTTTACGAGCCTTTGTAAAAATACTCTAAGTATGAAACGTCAACTTTGTTATTTGTACCTTATTCTCTTCCCGCAGTTCGTACTTGTATGTTTCTTGATTTTGTTGCTTGGTTGCCTTGATTTTCTTAGCCGTAATCACTTAGTTCGAATAAGATCGAGCATATCCTAAGTTTAACTATGGCTGAGGGCCAGTAGATGTTGGTTCCAACGAGGTCGAACATATCATATGTTTAATTATGGCCGAGGGCCAGTAGATGTTGGTTCAAACGAGGTCGAATATATCATATGTTTACTTATGGCCGAGGGCCAGTAGGTGTTAGTTCGAACAAGGTCGAACATGATCTATGTTTGACTATGGCCAAGGGCCATTAGGCGTTAGTTCAAACAAGGCTATTAGGTGTTAGTTCAAACAAGATCGAACATGACCTATATTTGAATATGGCCGAGGGCCATTAGGTGATAGTTCGAACAAGGTTGAACATGAACTATGTTTGACTATGACCGAGGGCCATTAGGTGTTGGTTCGAACGAGGTCGAACATGACATATGTTTAGAAAGATATGCTTCTAGGTGCGGAGTTTGTCGACATAGTAAACTTTAAGCATTGTTGCCTTGGCTGTACATTTGGAGAAAATAGAAATAAACTTCATGCATTGCTGTTTTTTTCATACACTTGGAGAAATTTACAAATTTTCGGGTGTTGGTTGGCATTCCAATCCCGGTCTATCTAGTCCCTTCAATGGTCGTCCTGGAGAAAGCTTGAGAGGTCGGCAATAAACTAGCCGTCCTGGGCCTCCGTTTTTGTGTACTTTTGACTTGGTGTCCCTTTGTCGCTTCATTAAAAACCTCCTTCAGAAAACCCAATTGGGACAAAACTCAAGTGAGAGAAAAAAGAGTACGACTTAGGGGACACTTTACCTCCTAAAAGTTGAAGTACTTGAGGTGGGTAATATTCTAGTTGTTTGGTAGTAGCTTTCCGTCCATTGTTTCTAGTTGGAATGATCTTTTGTTCGCTGTTGCCGCGATTTTGTACGGGCCGTCCCAATTTGTTCCCAGTTTGCCTTCCCGTAGGTCTTTGCTTGCTTGTGTTTTGGCTTTAAGCATGTAGTCCCCGACTTTGAGTGGACTAACCTTTGCCTTCTTGTTATAATAGTGTTCTGCTTGTTGTTTTCGGGCGATCATCCTTATGTAGGCCATGTCTCGTCATTCTTCGACTTCATCGAGATTCTACCTTCTGCTTTCGTCGTTCCTTGGTCCGCTCTCGTGGGAGTATCTTAGGATGGGCTCTCCGAATTCGACCGGTATTGTTGCATCACTTCCATAAACTAAAGAGTAAGGTGTCTCTCCTGTTCTTGTCTTCGGCGTTGTTCGGTAGGCCCAGAGTACTTCTGGTAACATTTCCGGCCATAGACCTTTGGCGTCTTCACGTTTTTTCTTCATGATGTTCAGTATCGACTTGTTGGAGGACTTTGCTTGTCCGTTGCCCGCGGGATGGTATGGTGTTGATGATTGATGCAATATAAATGCGAAAAATAAGATAAAAGGATAGAAGCAAGACGCTCAATGAACTATCAAGACAACAAGTAGGAACTAGTCTACTTACCTTCTTGATGAAGTCAAAAAGTACCTATATTATACGAACAACCCTCAAGAAAATGATGGTCTTGAAAATTGTTCGATTAAACAAAGGAACGAGTTCAATTTGGAATCACACCAAAAATTGGACAAGTTCAAAGCACACGAGTTTGGAGCAAAGTTGCTGCCGATTTTTGTATTGAATATCAAAGTTGCTGCCAATTTTTGTATTGAATATCAAAGTTAGGTATACACCGGGATGATTAACATGAACATATTCTTGAGGGAAGAAGCAGTAACTCAACATATTACAAAGTTGGGATACAGTAATTCCAACACATGCAGTAAGCTTCTTTGACTGTTCTACTACTGAAATTCCAATGCTCACCCAGTGTTTATCTTATAACTGCAGAAATTCCATCTCCCCCCCCCCCTTTTCTTATCTCTTTTCTGCAGGAAAACAGAACACCAGCAGAAACAGAAACAGTAAAAGAAGCAGTTTTTTTGCATCATAACACCAGCAGAAGCAGAAGCAGAAGCAGTAAAAGATGCAGTTTGTATCAACTCCTTTTCTACAGAAACATAGACGAGAGTAAAGGCAGAAGCAGTAAGCTGAGTATAGCAGAAACATTATCTGTACTTAATAAATAACTCCAACAACAGCATTGAACTGAGCAGCAGACAGATTCTTTCTTGACTGCTCTACTGCTGATTTTCACATTTGAATCTTTGCAAGGAAATAGAGTAACAGCAGCAACCCAACAATGTTAATACTATTTTCACTGCTGAATATTGCAAGGAGTGCAGACTCAAACATGGTATATGTGTGCTTAAAACAGATCTATTCGAGATAACCAGCTTGTCATTGTTGCTGCTACTGAAATTTCTTCTGTTTTTTTCATAGAAACAGTTTCCTAGTAGCAACAGAATTTCAACAGCAGCAGTGTATCCTCTGTCATTGTTGCTGCTACTGGAATTTTCTGTTCTTTTCCTGCCTTATCTCAGCAAGATAAATGCATCAAACACCCCCCCCCCCCC
>MCJB01050796.1:0-19265 GCA_002018475.1 Nicotiana obtusifolia | reverse complement strand
CCCCCCCCCCCCCACAGCAGCGGTAAAAGGCCCCTCGAACAGTGGCAATAACAGCAGCAAAGAAACTCAGTCAACACTCCAACAGAAATCACAAATCACAGAAGCAAAACATCTTCGTAGCAGCAGTAGTAACAATCCTCAACTATGCTTCCTCTTCAAAGCAAAGTTGATGGTTGTTACCATCTTTTTTGATGATACATCATATAGAAGATCCTCCTTTTGCTAGATATAGACTGCATCGTATAGAGAGGATACTATTTTAAATTATTCCTTTAATAGATTTAGGAACATATGTACTTTTGTATAGATTGACCTAGATTCATTTCACAATATTTTTGTATATATGATTGTCTGTTGATGTTATAAGATAGACAATCATTACATCATCATAGGTCTAACCCATCACAATTACCTACGTATACTTGATTGTCAAGTCTTGATGATCAAGAATGCACATCTTTCATTATGGGAGGTAAGGTCTATGTCCCCCTCCATCTTTGTAATTATGATTATATATATGAAAATTAACACTAGGCACACTTCCTAGTGAATTTGATTAAAAAAAATATATCAAAGTTAGGTACCGAAAATAGTGAAGTCTTTAGGCTTATATAGAATGAGCCTTGTCCTAAATCAACTAGGAAACAAATAACTAACAAAAAGGCCACAATTTGGCTAAGTAAAAAGAATGGTCACGCAAGACCCCAAGTAAGAGTCAATGTCTTCCATACCAACACAATAATACAACATAAACATAAATGTACATCATCAACAAATATTTCGTCCAACACAAGATGCGTGAATGCTTGGCTCTTCTTCAAAGCTAACCAACGCCTTTTCTTGTCTTATCCAACATTGATGGCATGAACTTAGCTTGATCAGGGTGACCTGCATCAGTTTCCTTCTTGGACTAGAATTAGGGTTTCCTAATCCTCCTCCTTTCTCAATTCGGCCTCCCTTCACGTTTTTAGGCCCTCTTACACGTTTTCAAGACTCCCTTCAAGAACAAGAAATTAATGTTCAAGAACTTCGAGAATTCAAGGAAAACTTGTTACGAACGGTTGATTATTCAAAAACCCTTTCAAGAAAAACGTAGATTGCTTTAAGAACTATAAATTTATTTCCAAGAACTTCAAGATTTTTAGGATTCACGAGTACTACTTTCAAGAACAACAACTTGGCATCCAAGAACTTCAAGATTTTCAAGATTAAACGTGTTCTTTCAAGATTACAACTAGGGTTTTCAAGATTTCAAGATTATCGGGCTTAAACGATCAAGAACTTCAAGATTTGGTTTCAAGAACGCTTCTTTAACAATCAAACTTCAATACTTCTATTACTAGATGATTCAACTTCAATCAATAACAATTCTCGATTTTTCTCTTCTTTTCTTTTTTGTCACGTTTTTTCTCCTTCTTCTTCTTTTTTTTTGTTGATAAAAAACGAAATTAAGGAAAGAACCTAAAACTAAGGCACGAAGAACATGATTGGGATTGTAAGAATAAACTCTTTACAAGCTCTGATACCAACTAATGCAATATAAAATACGGAAAACAAGATAAAAGGATAGAAGAAAGACGATCAATGAACTATCAAGACAACAAGTAGGAACTAGTCTACTTACCTTCTTAATGAAGTTACAGAGTACCTATGCTATATGAACAACCCTCAAGACAACGATGGTCTTGCAAACTGTTCGATCAAACAAAGGAACGAGTTCAATTTGGAATCACACCAAAAATTGGACAAGTTCAAAGCACACGAGTTTGGAGCAAAGTTGCTGCCAATTTTTGTATTGAATATCAAAGTTAGGTGCTGAAAATAATGAAGTCTTTAGGCTTATATAGAATGAGCCTTGTCCTAAATCAACTAGGAAACAAATAACTAACAAAAAGGCCACAATTGGGTTAAGTAAAGAGAATGGTCACGCAGGACTCCCAAGTAAGAGTCAATGTCTTCCATAGCAACACAATAATACAACATAAACACAAATGTACATCATCAACAAATATTTCGTCCAACACAAGATTTGTGAACACTTGGCTCTTCTCCAGGGCTAATCAACGCCTTTTTTTGTCTTATCCAACATTGATGGCATGAACGTAGCTTGATCAGGTTGGCCTGCATCATTCTCCCCTTCTTGAGAAGATTTCGTCCTCGATATTGAACCATCTTCATCTTTCAAAGCGGCACTACCTTGTAGGTCTATAACATAGGCGTTGTTATTGATCTTCTACAACACTTGGAATGAACCATCTCCTCGCGCCATGTTCACATATTCCAGTAAAGCATCATCAACAATACTAGGCAAGGAGTACACGTTAGTAGAAACTTCATCATTATAACTCAAGTAAACACCCTTGTGAACTAGGCAAATTAACAGTTTAGAACGATCATTACCTCACAAATACTCACCCGGTTGCATCATAGCACAAATATTACTTGGCAGGGTCGATGTACTGGCATGGTCCAGGGCTTCAGTTTTAGCCTCCAGCTCTCGCATGCGCTTGTAATTATCACTAACTGGTTTAGGTGTCAAGGGATTGAGTGCATAACTGTTTCCCTCATCTTCCACTATCTCTTCGTCACTCTCTACCTCACAAACAGTACTATCATGTTCAGATCTTAAAGTAGAACCATCACTAGTTCCTTCCCCAGTATTCTTCCGAGTACTAGCAGTTCTTTCAAGGTTCTCCATTCGAGTACTAAGTGCCCTTACTTCAGCCCAAAGCTCGGCTAAAGTAATGTCAGTCACGACCTTGTCTCCATCAGTAACCATGTACCTGCAAAAGAACAAGACTAGAGAATGCGTTAAGATTAGTAAAATACCTCACTCACTTTTGAATGACTCTCGGGTTCACTCAATATTTTCGGGTAGGATTTTCGCACTTGTCCTCAAAATGGCTTCCTCTAATTGATCAAGCTCCTCAACGACCTTTCAAGTTCACAAGTTCAACAGTTCTCTTCGGGGTGAATGAATTTATGTGACTCAATAGGCGGACAGCTTTTTAAAGTAAGCACAAGAAGCCAAGAATTAACTACGAAAATGGAAATTCTGAGTTTTAGCATGAGATCCTACAAGCTCAAAAATTAGTAATTACCTTAAGTAGAAAATTACCTAAGAAATACTAATTAGAAGTAGTGCAATCAAAGAAATAAGGAAATTCAAGAAATAAGGAAATTCTAGAGACTTTCCCACCCTAGTTAGGAGACCCCGGAATTTCTCTCTCCTCCCCATTGGATTTCGCGCATTTTCTCCTTATCCCAATGGGAAACAATTCCTTGAAACTTCTCCCTTTTGGAATGGGAGTTGTCTCCTTCTTAGACTAGGCTTAGGGTTTCTTATTCTCCTCTACTCCTAGCCTCCATGTTTTACACGTTTTTGAGACACCAAGTTCAAGAACAACAAGTTGTATCCTTGTTACGTGGAAAACAAGATAAAAGGATAGAAGTAAGACGCTCAATGAACTATCAAGACAACAAGTAGGAACTAGTCTACTTACATTCTTGATGAAGTCACGGACTACCTATACTATACGAACAACCCTCAAGAAAACGATGGTCTTGCAAACTATTCGGTCAAACAAAAGAATGAGTTCAATTTGGAATCACACAAAAAACTGGACAAGTTCAAAGCACACAAGTTTGGAGCAAAGTTGCTGCCGATTTTTGTATTGAATATCAAAGTTAGGTACTGAAAATAATGAAGTCTTTAGGCTTATATAGAATGAGCCTTTACCTAAATCAACTAGGAAACAAATAACTAACAAAAATGCCACAATTTGGCTAAGTAAAAAGAATTGTTACGCAGGACCCCCAAGTAAGAGTCAATGTCTTCCATAGCAACACAATAATACAACATAAACACAAATGTACATCATCAACAAATATTTCATCCAACACAAGATGTGTGAACGCTTGGCTCTTCTCCAAGGCTAACCAACGCCTTTTCTTGTCTTATCCAACATTGATGGAATAAATGTAGCTTGATCAGGTTGTCCTGCATAATTGGTACCGTGACTTTATCAATAAGGTAAGTAGGCTAGTTCCTACTTGTTGTCTTGATAGTTCATTGAGCGTCTTGCTTCTATCCTTTTATCTTGTTTTCCGTATTTTTTATTGCATCAGGCGTCGAGAATATTCTTTTGATATGCCACTTCTCAAAAAGTTCAGCAACCTTCTTTTCTGTAAATTGGGGTGTGTTGTCGCAGCTGATCTCTTTGGGGAGGCCGAACCGGCATAGGCTGTTTTTCCATATGAAGGCGATCACTTCTTGTTCACGTATTTGGGCGAATGCTCTTGCTTCTACTCACTTAGAGAAATAGTCAATTAAAATTAAAAGAATTCGTATGTTACCTCGCCCTGCCGGGAGGGGGCCCACGATGTCCATTCCTTATTTGATGAATGTCCAAGGGGAAGTGACTGAGTGGAGGTGTTCGCCTGCTTGGTGAATCATTGGGGTATACTTTTGGCATTGTTCTCATTTTTTTATGAAGTCCGCGACCTCTTTTTCCATGGTGGGCCAATTATACCCTGCCGGTATAAGGCATCTAACCAAAGCCCGAGTGTCGGAGTGAGATCCACAATGGCCTTCGTGGACCTCTTCGAGGACGCGCCGTGTCTGATTTGGGCCCAAGCATTTCGCCAGAGGGCCGCCGTACGTTCTCTTGTACAGGTCATTGCGAATGATGTTGTACTTGGCTGCTTGCATTCATAATTTTTTTGCCTCTTTTTTATCACCTGGGAGTACGTCGTCCTGCAAGTATGTAACAATACGATTGCACCAATCCCAAGTCAGGTTTATGGTTCTTACCTCGATTTGGTCGATCGATGAATTGAGAAGGTGGACTACACTTCTGTCTCCAGTTGTATAGTTTTTGGTAGCTGCGGCTAATTTGGCGAGGCCATCTGCCTCGGTGTTCTGTGCTTGAGGGATCTGGTCGAGTTGACATTCGTCAAACTCGGGCAACAGCTTGCAGATTTCGGTGTGGCATTTTTGTAACCTTTATTCCTTGATTTGGAAAGTCCTTGTGACTTGGTTGACAACGAATTGAAAATCGCAGCATAGTCTTAACCGTTTCGCCCCGTATTTGAGTGTTAGCCTTAACCCTGCAATTACAGTCTCATACTCGGCCTCGTTGTTAGTCATGTCTGGGCACCTTATGGATTAGCGAATTACTTCGTCGGTCGGAACTTCGAGTACGAGTCCCAACTCGGACCCTGACGCGTTGGACGCGCCGTCAGTGTACAGGATCCAGAGGTCCTGTATTTGGGTAGAAGTGTGGGCGGCCTCTCTTTCAACTTCGGGCATTATTTTTGCGCTGAAGTTGACGATGAAGTCAGCAAGAACTTGTGACTTTATCGATGTTCGCGGTTGATAAGTGATATGGTGCTCGCTTAGTTCGAGGGCCCATTTGGCCAACCTGCCCGATAGCTCGGGTTTATGTAAAATACTTCTTAGGCAAAAAGTTGACGACAGAGATGGGATGGCACTGGAAATATGGTCTAAGCTTTCGTGAAGCTACCGACTAAGGCTAGGGCTAGTTTTTCAAGGTGCGGGTAACTCGTCTCAGTGTCGATTAGTGTTTTGCTAATGTAATAGATGGGAGATTGTGTACCTTTATTTTCTCAGACCGGGACAGCTCTCACAGCTACTTCGGATACAGCAAGGTAGACGAGGAGGCGTTCCCCTGATTCTGCTTTTTTGAGAGCAATGGTGGCAATGAGAAATACACTTTTAACTCCTTTAAGGCTTGGATGCACTCAGAAGTCCATTGGAGGATCCTTCTTGAGTACTGATGGTAAGCTATAATCCCGTGTTTTAGTCGCTTATTATACTCTAATTCACTGCACTTTACTTATGTTTAGCTTTAATTGGTAGTAATTTTGCACTTATTGTATGTTTTATGCCTTGTAGGAGTGATTCCGAGTTATGTAGATGTTATGGAGCTAATTCGAGCTATTTGGAGCTTTAAAGTCTGAGTAGAAGCCCAAGAAATTAAGTCGGGATCACGTTCGGGGGTCAAAACCAAGTCTGGATGTCAAAAATTTGAAAAACTCATTTCTGGCCACAATTTGCACTACTGCCCCGCGGCATGCCCTGTGGGGCATGGGGAGCTAGTGCAAAAAGTGGCCAGAAATCATATTTTTGCACGTTATGGAATTTCCCACATGCGCCGCATGGGGCGGCGCGGTAGCCCAAAAATATTAGAGTGACTTCCCAATTCCGCTAAAAAAGGGTAATTTCGTCCGGAGATTATTGGGGGATGGCTTAAATACATGGGAAAGCATCATTTTCGAGACTTTTTGACAGGTTTTTGACCTATGGAGGCCAAGGAGGCTAAGGAGGATTTGGAAGAATACAAGCACAAGGATTTCATCATTCCTTCCTCACTTAGGATCCGGGTTTGGATTGAATTTATGTTTTTCTATACTTTAGTTACATTTGTGAAGAACTTCTCCATGTCTATGGAGTAGATCTTTTGGGTTTTGATGGATTTGGTGTATTGATGATTGATTGTGGATTATAACTCTATTTTTATGTATTTGAATCATTTTTGGAAGATTTAATTGTTGCATCTATATTCACTTGTTCTTGTAATCGAAAGAGGCATAACTTGTGATATCTTTGCATTATATTGTTGGTTGAGTTCATAGATTCTCTTAAGTAATCGAAAGAGGATAGTTGAATCATTGACTAAATCTAGTTAGAAGAATAATCAAAAGAGGTTTTCCTAAAGATCGATCCACTACGCATTCTTGCATATCTTCAGTGCTTAAATTGGTTCATCTCGTGAGGCTAAGGCTTAATCGAGAGACGAGTTTTTGCTGAACGTTTGAACTAATAATAGAGTGAATTCGAGACTCACTTGAACATTGGTTGTGAATTATCTAGAGTTAGATCTCGAACAATTATCTTGCACTTATTCTGTCAAAACCCTATCCTCTTCCACTGATAATCTTAACTACTTATTCCTTGTTTCAATAGTCACTAGTCAATAGTTATAGATTTTAGATTCTTAGTTAAATTTTATTATTAATCATATAAATTTCAACTGTTGATCCTCCTAGATAGTAATCAAGCTAGAAACTATGAGAATACTATTTAAATCCAATCCCTGTGGACACGATATTATACTATACTATCTTTGACTAGCAAGCACAATTTAAGTGTGTATTTTGCGCTCGTCAAGTACGGCAAAGAATCTGTGGCACCTATCAGACGATCGCGAAATGAACCTTGAGAGGGCGGCGATACGGCCGGTCAACCTCGAACTTTGTTTTGGTGGTCAAGTGCTCCGGTATCCCTTCAATGGCTTTGATTTGATCAGGGTTGACCTCGATACCTCGCCATGATACCAAGAAACCTAAAAAATTTCTTGAGGCCACGCCAAACGCACGTTTTTCGGGGTTCAGTTACATTCCGTATCGGCTGAGTATGTCAAAGGTTTCTCTCAAGTGGTCAATGTGATCTTCTTTCCTTTTGGACTTGACCAGCATGTCATCTATGTAGACTTTCATCGTTTTGCCGAGTTGGTCTTTGAACATCCTCATCACTAACCTTTGGTAAGTCGTCCCTGCGTTTTTCAGCCCGAAGGACATGACCCTGTAGCAATACGTCCCTTGATGGGTGATGATGTAGTTTTCTCCTGATCTTCTTCTTCCATGAGAATTTGGTTATAGCCCGAGTAGGCGTCCAAGAAGCTTAGTAGTTCATATCCGGCCGTTGTGTCGATGAGTTGGTCGATATGGGGTAACGAAAATGAATTCTTGGAGCATGCTTTGTTCAAATCTATGAAATGTACGCACATCCGCCATTTTCCATTCTTCTTTTTCACCATGACCATGTTGGCGACCCATTGGGGGTATTTCAACTTCCTGACGGAGCCATTTTCCAATAGTTTTTCCACCTCTTCGCGTACCGCATCATTAATTACGGAATTGAACTTACGCCTAATTGCCTCACCGGAGGGTGGAATGGATCGATGTTCAGCTGTGCGTGGCGATTTTCTTTGCGATTCCTGGCATATCTGCATGGCTAAAATCAAACAAGTCCGCATTAGCAGTTAATAATTGACAAAATTTACCTGGTTCCTGAAGTTTGCAGCCGATGTACGCTTTCTTGTTGTGGTCGTTGCTGTCTAATTGGACGGGGTTGAGGTCTTCTATGGTCGACCCCGCGGATTCAACGTATCGGGATCTCTGATGACGTCCTCGCTATCATCATGTATCGACCTCGACCCTGTTGATTGCTATGCCTCTTTTTCTTTGTCCTTCATTTGTTGAGTGATCGTACAGTCTAGGGCGATGCGGTAGCATTCCCTGGATGTGTGTTTTTCCTCTCGTATATTGAATATTCCCCATGGAGTTGGGAATTTGATGACTTGGTGCAAGCTGGAAAGGATGGCTCTCATGGTGTATATCCATGGTCGCCCTATAATGGCGTTGTACGATGTGTCTTGGTCCATGATATGGAACATGGTTTCCAGAGTGACGCCACCGACAAGAACAAGGAGTGTGATTTCGCCGGATGTTCGCTCAACTGCATTGTTAAAACCTGTTAGCTTGATGCAACATGGCACCACCCTACCTTCGAGTTTCATTTGTGCAAGCACTCGAGGGTGGATAATGCACGCGCCGCTCCCATCGTCTACCATAATGCGTCTCACATCGGTATTTAAAATTCGTAAAATGATAACAAGGGCATCATAGTAAGGGAAAACCAAACCGTTGGTATCTGACTTATCGAAGATGATAATTTCTTCTCGTTCATCATACCGTTTGAGCTTGTGGGTTGTGGTGAACTTCACACTATTAATAGAAGAATCATTGCCGCTGCCGATGATCATGTGGACGGTGCGGGTTGGCGAGGGCAGTTTTGGCGGTCCTTGATGTTGTTCACGACCTCTGGCAAAGTTGGTCCTTCCCCGGTCGCTCAGCAACTCTTTGAGGTGTCCCTGACATAGCATGTTTATGACCTCCTGTCTTAGGGCGATGCAATCCTCAATTTTGTGCCCTCGCTCTTGGTGAAACTCGCAAAGGGCGTCCGATTTTCTGGTCTTTTGCGGCCACTTCATCATTGGTCCGAGCTTCTCCAGAACGTAGACTATTTCTGTAGGAGACACATAAAAATTGTGAGCGGATAATAAAGGGGGCATACCTCTTTCGTTTCGATGAGTCCCTGTCCTTGATCTGGATGGGCCCTCTTCGTGGCGGGAGGAGGATGCAGTGGCAGCTCTGACATATGGTAGATGTCGTTCCCTGTTGGATCGCGGGGTTATGAGGTCCCTTCTGATATCATTCTGTTGATCTTTTCTGGATTTGGCCTGTACCGAGGTCAATCGATGAGTCAGTCCATTGAGATCGTCCTTGTCTTCTCGGACCTCGACACAATACGCGTTATGTATTTCATCCCAAGTAGTTGGGGGGTACTTCATGAGCCGACTAAATAACTTTCTTGTTGCCCTTGAACCGTTCCTGCTCAACCCTGCATCCCTTCCGATATGTTTGGCAAGGTCATTCTTACTCGGTTGAACCGGGCGAGGAAGTCCCTCAATCCCTCAGCCAGGGATTGTTTAGTAGCAAATATGTCGTTTACCTTGCCTCGGCCTTCTTGGCCCCAGCATGGGCCGTTACAAACTTGTCGGCCATTACTTCGAAAGTTTCAATGGAACGTGTAGGCAGTTGTGAATACCATGTCAATGCTCCTCTCGTGAGAGTCTCGACGAATTATTTCAACAAAATGGAGGATACTTGCTCCTTCGCGAGATCATTGCCTTTAACAGCGGTGACGTAGTGAATCACATGGTCTTCGGGGTCGGTCGTGCCATCATATATTTTTAGCTAGGGCGGCATTTTAAAGGTTTTTGGTATGGTATGTGGGGCGGCGTCATCACTATACGGCTGCTCGACGAACCGACTAGCATCTCTCTTCGGCAAGAGCTTAAGGGCGCCGGGTATCTTATCGACCCTTTCTTGGTGTTCTCTCATTTAGTCCTGAAGTGCTTTATTCTCATTCTCCATTTCCTCCATCCTTTTCAGAATGACTGCAAGAGTGTCGTCACCTGCACTATTAATGACATGTGAGTAATACCTGTCAGTGGGGGAGGAGGAAATTGGTCATGCTACTCGTGTGCTGGTTGTATAACGCAAGTCCTTGCATTTTTTGTAGCCGTGCCCCGAGCGGGCTTACGGGAGACGCTGGTTAGTGTCTCAGTTAGCCAAGCCTCAAAGAGCTTTTTTTACAGCTGGGGGTGTCTCTTTTGCCATAGATGTAGAGGCTCCCTTCCAAGAGATTTTGTGATGCTGCAGTGAGGAAGAGGTGATCCATCTCGTCTAGGGGAGGCATTGGGAATTGCGTCTCCGTCTGCTGTTTCACAGCTCTCGTTGATGATGTTCATGAGGTTGGTTGGGAGATTACTTATTATTCTCGTGCTTTCTTCTCCGTACCTGCCATATTGGATTTGTACATGCAACGAAAGGAGATCTTGTTTTTGTTTTTTTTTTTTTACGTTAGCGATCCGTGTTAGTTATAGATCTAGAGGAAACTAAAAAGTTAATTAGGAAATCCCCACAAATGGCGCCAAATTATTTGACCAAAAAGTAGAACTTTTGGTTAAAACTATTGTATTTATTTAATGATTGGTTAAACCTAGTTAATGATAATGTCTCTAAATGCGAATTCAGAACACGTGGATAATGTGGAACAGATCTAGAGGAAGACTGACAATAACATACATTAAATATTCCAAAAGGTATGCGCAATAATGGAAGAGTAACTAGCAATAAATAACAATAAATGGCATTTAAGTAAATAGGAGGAGTGGTTCACCCAATAATGAATGAACTAGATGATTGTTTCTTCCTAACAAAAGAATATTCCCTCTATTATACTATCCTAATAGCTAGCCGTTACAGCTCTTTCTACGGTGCTCGAGCTCGGTCATTGTTGGCATCCAACCACGAGCTTCGCCGTTTCCAGATCGATCTCGATTGACTCTTCCCTCGATACTACCTCGCCCTAAATGCTCGGCGTTAGATTTGACCTATACACCTATCTTTGTTTCCTTGCACTGTGTCCTCTTTCCGAAGCATAAATTTTATTCATTAATCTCAAGTTGGAGCGCAAACAAAGAAATGCAATGGTTATGTAGGATTCACCAGCTTCTTATCTTAATAATACAGGAGAGGTTACCTATACGAAAAAACAGCGAGTTTGGCAATTATGGAAAAAAATATCAAGAGAAGAAGCAGATCTCTCATTTAAGAAACAGAATTATGAAGAATATGGGTTACACCAGTGATAGAGAAATCAATCTAGCGGCAATAATTATAATTTTTCATTTTATCCCAGTTTTCCGGTGAGCAAAATTACCCCCCATGCTTCCTTAAGTCTTAAACGAAATTTTGGAGTCTTCCCGAGCTACTTAGTCCTATGTTGTCATTTCTAATTTTCCATAGCTTAGTAAGAGCGGTAATTTTTTCTTTCTAAAGTAGCTTTATCACAAAATTTCCAAAAACCCATAATACGTTGCTCTTTCTCTCTTTCTCCTTTTCTCTACATTTATATTAGCGGTCCACTTGGCCATAAAAAGAATTTCACTTTTTTTTTGAAACTTTTCATGTTTTATTTTTGGAATCAGTGTTTGCGGTGTCAATGGTTCGGTTCGCCTGATTATGTTATAAAATTTGTACCAATGCCAATTTTTTGATTATTCTATTATGTATAATCAAAATTACGAAACCGTCTCAATCATGTCGGTTTCTCTTCAGTATCGATACGGTTTGGTTAATTTTCGATATTTTTTAAATTTCATGTAAAAGTCACTAGTAAAAGTAGAATACAACAACATAAATACTTTTATAGGACTTAAGCAAAACTCTCTAGATAGTTTTACTGTTTAAATGGTGATAAATTAAGAAAACATGAAAGATGGGCACAATATAGATCCATTAACTACTCTACAACTGCGTAAAAGAAACTATGCAAGGATAGGAAAAGATAAATCACACGAGTAAAAAGATATTAAGCAAGCTGAGACTCAAGAATAAAGTCTACAGAAGATTAAACATTTAAAAAGATAAATCTAAATCATACAAAAGGAAACATATTCAATACATTGTAGTTTGCTACTCATAATCGCCAGAATGCTTTGTGTCTTGCTAGTGAATATGCTGGATAAATAATTTAGTTTCAGTAGGAGTAGTATAATAGGTTTGAAAATTAAGATTTTGATTTTAATTACTTGTTGGCTTGTAACCATTTGCATAATTCCAAGACCCAAGGAAAAATTTAATGCTTTATTATTTTTAAATTTAATATATAAATATATTTTTCGTATGTAAATTTATTCGGTACGGTTAGGTATCTTTTCGATTTATTTTCATAAAATAAAAAAATTTACCCTAATAATCGGTATGGTTGTAGATTTACATTAAAAAAAAAAACCTATAGTTTTATTAAAAGAAACCTAAAAATCAGTTTGATGTGGTACGGTTCGGTCAATTTAATCGGTTTTTTAAAATCTATTGACACCCCTAAATGTTTGGCCATGAAAATTTTAAATTCCACTGGAAGTTGAATTTCGAAATTTTTCGAAAATTTAAAAAACTCCAAAAGGCTATTTTTCAAAATTTTCAATTTAAATCACTCACAAAATTTAAAACATCTCCAAATTGTATTCATGCCCAAACACAACTCTAATTTTTAAATACCATTTTTAATTAAATTCTTTTTTCTTCTTTTTTTCTCGGAATTTCACAATTCTTATGTCCAAACGCCCGCTAATTGTGGATGTAAATATATTCCTCGGGCACTAACAAGCTAAGGAAATGCAAACAGTTAATCCATGCACCTAGCTCAATAGCTTTCAGTTTAATCGAATCCAGTATTTTAAAACAGAACATGAATATATATGTAAAGAATAAATTTTAATAATTACTCCTACTAAATTTTGAATCCACAAGTTAAGACACTCATATATTTGATTATCAGACACCAATTCTAACGAACTGAGTGATATAATTCAAAATAGCTTTTAAATAATGAATAGACGGAGGACAAAATTGAACTATAATGACACATGATCAAGTTTGGAGCTTTCCTCTAATAACTACCCCTCAAAATAGCTTTTAAATAAATTTCCAGATTTAAGAATCCCGTTGATGGCCAATTTGAATAGGCGATGAAGTAGCCATTGATGAAAGGGAAAGAACAAGCGTAAAAGAAAAGACGCATCTTTTAGGATTTATAGCACTTACTCTTTCAACTTTCATGCTGATCCATCATGATAAATTTTGACCTGGCCTTCAAACAAAGTCGGATACAGGATTTGGAAGTGTATAAATTCTTACATGGAACTCATGTTAATGTACAATAACATTTACAGTCAAATCTTTATAACTATTTAGTGAAGTTTTTATTCTTTTATATATATATATCCCTCCGTTTACTTTTACTTTTCCACTATACTAAAAATACATCATTTTTATTTCTCCACTATACTAAATCAAGAGAAAGACAATCTTCTTCTTTTTTTTTTTTTTCCTATTTTACTCTTATCATTAATTACTCATTCTCCAAATCATTTTCCAAGACTTTTGAAAATGCCGTCATTATTATGGATAAAATTGTAAAATATATACTCCATTTATGTTTTCTTGAAAGGACTGCAAAATCAAGGAACAACTAAAAATGAACGGAAAAAATATATAGAGAAAAAGGATATGGACAAAAACTATTTAGGGTTCACATGAACCCGTAGAATGCCTGGTAGATCCGCCCTTCCTCAGAAAGGAAATCTTTAATTAATGCCCATGCTAAACTACGAAACTGAATTCAATTCACTCTTTTGATGACTCTCTGAAGAATTTACGCTAAGATCTTATCATTCAGCAATCAACACTAGAAGTACAATGATGAATTTATTACGTCGAGAAAGAGGCAAACTTGAACATAAAAAAGATAAAGAATATTAAAGTTTTAACGTGAAAAATCCTTCAATTCGAAAGTAAAAATCACAGGATCACAAAGATCTAAAAACTCCATTATAGCAATAAGAGGGTTGCAATTACAACTTGGCTACACAACGAGTGCAAACACGAAGCAACAATAGCAACGACAAAATCAATTGAAAAAAGAGGAGAAGTCACAAAAATGGAGCTGTTGTTGGAGGCTTGAAATCGGATTCTACGGGCCTCCAAATCCGATCTCCACCGTTCAAATCAAAGACCAAGATTTTAGGAACATTCTTTCAAAATTTCAACTCAACCAATGGTGAACAAATCCAAAAACGTGATTTGAACTTGGGTCGAAACAAAATCTGTAGCAAAATGAGCACTTTTTCTTCTTGCTTCTCTCTTGAAGAAAGATCTCTCAAATAACAATTCTCCAAGTTTGCACTATTTATAGATAATGAGTGGTGCTTTCTCTTAAAACCAAAACCAAAATAGGAATAAAAATCAAATCTAATTCCAAATAGAAATGGAAACCAAAAGAGAATAGAATTCGGTCATTGGAGATTTGGATTGACAACATGGGAATAGGCCCAACAAGCTTCAACTCCAGCCAAGGGGCCAAATAGTTCTTCAAGTAGAGGGGCTATTAACAAACTTCATGCCTGCCAATTTTCTGCAAAACTCATGTTTATCTGCAATCACCGCTTTCCTCAGCATATCCGAATGATTGTCATCAGTGTGTATCTTCTCAATCTCAAATAATTTCTCTTCCACTGCCATTATTATCCAATGATACTTTCTATTTATATGTTTCATCTTAGAATGAAGAGTTGAGTGCTTGGTGAGACAGATAACACTCTGATTATCACAAAATAAGATCTAACTTGGCTGCTCAAATCTAAGATCATTAAAAAACTCTTTCATCCATAATAATTCTTTGGCACCTTCGGTGACAGCAATATATTCGGCTTCTGTGGTGGATAGAGCTATGCACTTCTGTAGTTTAGATTACCAAGAAACAACTCCCCTTGCAAAGGTGATCAAATAACTGGAGTGGATCTTGAATTCCAAAATCGGAGTTCGTGAACAAACAAGTTCAAGCTTGCAGTACAAAGCACAACTTCAAATCTGCAGTACCTTTCAGATACCTTAATATCATTTTACTGCATCCTCAATGTTCCTTTTTAGGATTAGAAAGAAATCTACTAACAGTACCAACGTTATGTGCAATATCTGGTCTAGTGCAAACGATAGCATACATCAAACTACCAACAATAGAAGATAAGGAATACGAGATATCTCATTTTCTCTTCATCAGTATATGGGCTCTGACTAATGCTCATTTTAAATTGTTTAGCAAGAGGAGTACTAACCACTTTGCATCTGTCATATTGAATCTCTTGATTACCTTCTCAACGTAGTGCTTTTGGGACAAAAATAACTCATTTCTATCTATGTGTCGGTGGATTTGAATGCCCAAGATTTTCTTTGTTGGCCCTAAGTCCTTCATCACAAACAGTTTTCCCAATTGCTTCTTAAGGACTGCTATTGCCAACAATAAGCATATCATCCACATAAAGCAATAAGATAATAAAATCATTATCAAAAAACTTCTGGAAGAATACACAATGATCTGAAGAAGTTTTATTGTACCCTTATTTTTCTGTGACAGATTCAAACTTCAAATACCATTGCCCTGGAGTGTGTTTCAATCCATACAGGCTCTTTTTCAATTTGCAGACATAGTTTTCTTTTCCCTTAGTTACAAACCCTCATGTTGCTCCATATAAATCTCCTAATCTAAATCACCATGAAGAAAATCAGTCTTCATATCCATCTGCTCAAGCTCTAAATCTAGACTCGCGGTTAAGCCTAGAACCACATGAATAGAAGACATCTTCACAACAGGGGAGAAAATTTTATCAAAGTCAACTCCCTTCTTTTGGCCAAAACCTTTAAAATTGTTAGGTGTTGTCCTGATTTTCTTACTATATTTAGTTTTCCTATTTCTTAAAGGAATGGCAACATATTTATCATAATTGATTTTACCTTTTACGAAAAAAAATATAATTCTTCTATATTTGGCTAGTCCTTTTTCTTGGAGGAAAATATTTTCGATTTTTATAAATTGAGAATCCTTTGTTCTCATTTAGTAGCATCCACAATGTAGTCATCAAGGGTATGAGATTCTTGTTTAGGGGGAGAATTTCGGGACAAGTGTTAGCCTTTCACTCGTGTTTGCCTCTTTGTAAGGTTCTTCTCTTGATATTTATACTCTCTTTTCTATATCGGATTGCTCATCTGCACTTGTGAACGTAGGTCAATTGGCCGAACCACGTTAAATATTTGTGTCTTTTTTGGTATATTTCTCCTTTATTGTATGATTTATCGTCGTTGAAGGTATGATTTACTAGCTTTCGCATGACACCTGATTATTTCGATCCTAACAAGTGGTATCAGAGAGGGGTTCAAGACAAGTTCATCTTGGCGGGTTTAGTTCTAGTCGCAACCTATTTGACGATAATCATGCTTGTTGTCTGAGAAATTTGAATGGGGTGCTGCTCACGTTGAGACAAAATTTGTGGTGGAGATTTGAAGATACGACTTGTTGAAAGTTATGTGAAGAAGGTGGATCAAGTTTATTTTGTTAGAAAATCAGGCCAAAGAGGAGAATTGTTAGGTGTTGTCCTGATTTTCTTACCATATTGGGTTTTTTATTTCTTGATGGAAGGGCAATATATTTACCATAATTGAGTTTACCTTTTACGAAAAGGAAAATATAATTCTTCCATGTTTGGCTAGTCCTTTTTCTTGGAGGAAAACGTTTTTGATTTTTATAAGTTGAGGATCCTTTGTTCTCATTTAGTAGCATCCACAATGTAGCCATCAAGGGTTTGAGAGTTTTGTTTAGGGGGATAATTTCGGGACAAGTATTGGTCTGCCACTTGTGTTTGTTTCTTTGTGAGGTTGTTCTCTTGATATTTTATACTCTCTTTTCTATAGCGGATTGCTCATCTGCACTTGTGGACGTAGGTCAATTGGCCAAACTATGTTAAATATTTGTGTCTCTTTTGATATATTTCTCCTTTATTGTATGATTTATTGTCGTTGAAGATACGCTTTACTAGCTTTCGCATGACACCTGATTATTTCGATCCTAACAAGTGGTATCAGAGAGAGGTTCAAGACAAGTTCATCTTGGCGGGTTTAGTTCTAGCAGCAACCTATTTGACGACAATCATGCTTGTTGTCTGAGAAATTTGAATGGGGTGCTACTCACGTTGAGACAAACTTTGTGGTGGGATTTGAAGATACGACTTGTTGAAAGTTATGTGAAGAAGGTGGATCAAGTTTATTTTGTTAGAAAATTCAGGCCAAAAGGGAGAATTGTTATGTGTTGTGCTGATTTTTTTACCACATTGGTTTTTTTATTTCTTGATGAAAGGGCAACATATTTACCAAAATTGATTTTATATTTTACGAAAAGGAAAATATAATTCTTCCATGTTTGGCTAGTCCTTTTTCTTGGAGGAAAACGTTTTGGACTTCTATAAATTGAGAATCCTTTCTTCTCATTTAGTAGCATCTACAATGTAACTAAAAAGGGTTTGAGAGTCTTGTTTAGGGGGATAATTTCGGGACAAGTGTTGGCCTGCCACTTGTGTTTGTCTCTTTGTGAGGTTGTTCTTTCGATATTTTATACTATCTTTTTTATAGAAGATTGCGCATCTCCGTCTGTGAACGTAAGTCAATTGGCTGAACCACGTTAAATATTTGTCTCTTTTGATATATTTCTCTTTTATTGTATGATTTATTATCGTTGAATATATGCTTTACAAACTTTTGTATGACACCTGATTATTTCGATCATAACAACGTTATCGTTCAATCAATTTTCCAAAAGCAGTGATCATATGTTGCACAAGCTTCTTGATTTTATTAGATCTGAGATAAGATTACAAGTTTACATACCTGTTTTGAAGATAAAATTAAGTGGCAATTTACAATTTACAATTTGTTTTGATGTTTTATAACTTATTCTTCAATCTTTCCTCATGTAAAAGAAACGAAAACATGTCTATACATGATATGATGAAGCCACCTGCCTTAAACCACATTTTCCACTTTTTCTACTGTGTTATCCACCGCGTGTAAGAACCTGCGGGAATGCACCGAACAAAAGTTCCCTTCCAGCGAAGAACGAATTCAGTAACACGTGCTCCTCCCGTTGATCAAACTTGTAGAAGGATTCTCAAGCTATTGAGTATTGAGTTTTTTCATTTATATGAATCGACGGTGTAAAGAATCGTTTGTCCTAGTGGAATAGTGATTCTATCTATGTATGTCTTCGTTTAAGTAGTAAGAATGTCTTGAAATAGAAGTAAATAATAATCCTTGTCAGTTGAAACCTTGTCAAGTTGTTCATGTGTACTTATTGATGGGAGAATGGAAATACATAAATATTTACTTTTTTTTTGGTTTCCCACCATCCACATTGGGGCCCGACCGACTAAATCCGAATTTACGCCGGAAATCACACATTAGGTAAAACGCTCCTTAAAAAAGATGATTCCATGCTTGAATCCAAAACCTCTTAATAAGGATGAACGTAGTATTTACCGCTCAAATAATATATCCGTCATCCATTAACTCACTTTTCTCATAGTCAAAAAACTTAACATTTTAGTGGAAGGTAAAATATAGCAGCCTTGAAGATGAGATGAGACTGACACACTCGTTCTTTACAATTATACAAATATCAGTTTTTGAAATGTGCTATCATTGTGAATGAATGCTTGAGTTGAGAATACCTATGTGCATATCTTATTTTCTCACCTACGAAAGAAAATCGAAACGCCGATAAGGCTAGCAGAGAACATACATATATATATATATATATGTATGTACCAGCCAAACGTGGAATGAAGCCCAGAGTGACAAGCACTCATACCACAGGTGCCATACTGATTGTTTCTTGATCATCAAGAAATCTGCTGTTTTTAGTTGGCAATAAGGCTGGCTATTGGTCCGGTTCTAACCGGACCGGACCGGTTAGGGACAGGAAACCGGCCCGGAGAACTGGACCAAATAAAAGGGGGGGGGGGGGCTTGGGGTCCGGTGGCGAGACGGTTCCACGCCTTTGGACCGGATCGACCGATAATTTTTTGGTCCGGAACCGGACCGGACCGGTTCGCAGTGGCAGCCTTCCTTGTTTAAATTATAGCTGTTGCCAACGACTCTATTAAGGAAATAGCCGTTGGGCAACGGCCAAAAACGGCTATTTTCACCCCATAACCCCCCCCCCCCCC
>MCJB01050795.1:4468-32111 GCA_002018475.1 Nicotiana obtusifolia | reverse complement strand
TTTGATTTTAATGGATCGGGTGGCACGCCGCCACGGGATTTGATTTTAATGGATCGGGTGGCACGCCGCCACGAGACGTAATGTGCATGGATCGGGTGACACGCCGTCGCGAGATATTGCGCTACTGAACCCCCCACAGTAAGCGCCGGGTACCCAGGGAACGGGTGGCACGCCGCCACGATAGTCATGACTTGCATTGCATTGCATTGCATTTTTTGTTGTGTTGGTGTTGTTTCCGTTTACTTCATGTTATCTATTTGAGATGTTACATGTTATTACTGTTCCATCGTGGATTTCTCTAAGTCTTATGTGTTTCTTACTTTCAGTCATTATTTATATGTATTACTCACTGAGTTGGAAGTAGTCACATTACTCCCTGCACCATGTGTGCAGATTCAGGCGTTATCGGTTCCGCTCCGAGACATTGATTACTACTGTCAAAGAGGCAATTCAGAGACTACGAGGTAGCTGTTGGCGTCCGCAGCCCCGTATCTCTTTTATCTTGTTATTTCCAGTATCTTCGAACAATTGTGCCAAGATATTGTATTAGTAATCTTATTATTAAGATTTTCATTAGTTGCTCATGACTTTGTGACACCCCGATCTGAGGGCTGTAGTCGGGATAGTTTACTATATTTTTCCGCAATTTACTGTTATTAAATCATACTTATATTATTTTCGTATTATTTAACTGTTAAAATGAAGTTAGTTTGGATTGACTGGCCTTGTCTTCATGAGAGGCGCCATCACGACCGGGTTGAGATTTTGGGTCGTGACATAAGATTTTTTAAAAACTTGAATAAGAATCTTACTCGTAGGATGAATTTAAAAAATAATTGAATTGGATTTTCTTGCTAAATAATTAATTAAAAGATTTAATTCATTAGTTTTAACATAAAAAATTATTTATTCTATGTCGATTCAGATCTTAATATTAGTTCATCTCTTGTTTTGAATATTTAATCTTAATTATAATTTTATCCACTATAAATTTTACTTTCAAAGAGTAAAGATTGATATGACATTTCACTTTTAAATCTTTATATTTGTCGAATCATTAGTGGTATTCACTCTTACCAACCATTTTTTTTCCTTTCACACACATTTGTATTCTTAAAAATTTTCTTAGTTGTTGTTTAATAATTGGGTATTTTTCAATATTACATGAAAAATTAATTAAAAAAATATAGTTCAAATATAATATAATAATATATTATCGTGGGGGTAAGTCCATTTAATATATATTTTTTTGGTATTGGACATTATGGAGTGGTAATGTAATGTTAATACGGAGGATTCTTATGAAATTGATTTTATTAAACGATCACACATATTTTTAATAAGAATATAATAGACAAAATTTATTAATTTTAAAATCTTAAATATTAAAAATTAGCAAAGAATGTATTGTAGTCCAAAAATAAGTTATTGCAGTTATATCTTTTGCTTATGAGTTCTTTCGCTTAATATTTTAGGTCTATTTTGGTATATTAATATTGTATTTATGCTTTTATAATAAAATAGGTTGTCCTTTTTCTAAATGGACTTGGACAATATAATACATTCTCAAATTAAAGTAGTCATAAGACATTACAATTCGTTTTTGAATTAAATTTAAGAAGTATATCCTAAAAGTAATAGGATTATATACTAAAGATATTTACTTGTTCAATTTTAGATGAATCAGACCCGAAAGTAATTATACTAATAGGATTCCTAAAGGTAATCATGTAGGATTCCTAACGTGTAGTATTATATACTAAAACTAATAGGATTATAAGATTAATATCTGGAATTTCGGTTATGTCCTTTTATTATGAGTTATTATGCATAATATTATGAGGTTATTTTTGTAAACCGACATTGTATTCATGCTTTTATAATAATATAGATAATTGATTTTTGCTATTGTGGCATATATAATACGGAAAAGGGCCAGAACCACCTCTAAAATATCGGAATTGGTACATCCCTCTGTCTATTATTTGAATAAAAATGCCTCTACAGTTATACTTTTTGGCTCAACATTACCCTTATTGCTAACAGTAAAATTTGGAAAAAAAGAAAATTTAATTAATATCCATGTGTCACTATCCCATTGGCCTAATATAAACCCTAAGACAAATTATAATTAAACCTACCCGTAACCCGCCCAAATATTGACGCGCCCCCAATTATAAAACATAACTCTTTCTCTCTCTCTCTCTCTCTCACACACACACACTCATTCACACCTCTGCCTCTTTGCTATTTCATTTTAATGAGCATTTTTTTACGAGTATATGTCTACAATTATTCATGAGGCAAATCCAAAATTAAGTTCTCTATTAGAATAATTTTAATGGAAGATAGAAGGAAGTGTCATATTCTTCTTTCTGCAAAAAGTTAAGATATTTTTGGTTTATGTAATAGGTATTCTTTATTACTATTATTTTATTTATTTTTTTGAAATTTCTGATGGTTTTCTTCATTATTTTTTGTTATTCCTTTGTGAAAATCTGAGGATTTTTTTTTGATTTTTTACTGTTTATGTAATGCGTATTTTTATTTTTAATTTATTTCGCTATTTGTTCTATTAATATGTAAGTTGTTTTGCTATATGTAACGGGTATCGTGCAATTATCATACTTCATACACACTGGGTTCATATGATGTACTAATAATAGTTGGCAATTGTTTAGATAATTTCTTCACTAGTATTTATTTTGAAATCATTTTTGTTATCATGGTTTAATTTTTTCGATTAGAATATTGTGCTAAGTCTAATTAAAAAAAAAATTCTACCCATAATTTGCAAGTGAGATGTGCTGCTATGTTTGTTGCTATTTCCGGCGGATCCGCCGGTCCACCCAAGTAGCGGAGAGAGAGAGAGAGAGAGAGAGAGAGAGAGAGAGAGAGAGAGAGATAGATGTGTTTTAAAATCGGAGTAGGTCAATATTCAGACGGGTTATGAGTGAGTTTAATTATATTTTGATTGAAGTTCAAGTTAGGCCAATGGAACAGTGACATGTGGATGTTAATTAATTTTTCTTTTTTTTTTCTAGAATTTTCTATTAGTAATAAGGGTAATGTTGAGCCAAAAAAATAACGATAGGGTCATTTTTATTCAAATAGGTGGACGTATGGTATTTTTATACCAATTCTGATACTTCAGGGATAATTCTGACCTTTCCGTATATAATATTAGTTTTCTACACTTACTTAAATTAACAAATATGTAGATAATAATTTTGTCAATTTAGAGTATGTGATGAGATATCTGCGTATGAGCCACCCTCGAATGAATCATTTTCAACTATTCTTTCATTTCTAATTTGATTAATGTATGCTGAATTTACAGACAAGCTGATAAGTGCATCTAATGTATTTCAAAATTTTGGTTTGTTTAGGTAAAATGCTACAAGTCTGAAAAAGTCTGAACATAAATTTGAATGTCATGTAATTTTGCATTCTATTTAGTTATGAGATATTTGTACAAATAATGGTACGAGTAAAATTCTCAACAATTCAATAATCTTCATTGCAATAACAGCAGATATAATAACTCCCAAAAATGTATGGTTTTTAGTGTTTAATTAAATCGGTAAACCTGTTTTTCTGTTTGGTAAGTGATAATCAATATTGAAAGATAAAGACACGATAAATAATCAAAATAACTAGGCCATGTCATCACATAATTTGTCTCAAAAACCTATATAAATCCCAGTAAATTGAATACGAATAGATCATGAAATAGGAGTAATTTGTTTCGTTTCCACAGTTGACTAAGATAAGCCCATCCAACAATTGGATGTAAGACTTATGGGCCAAGCAAGAAGGTAACCCAATTGGGTGAGCAAGGACGTACGGATCCAACCATTATTAAACTACGGAGAAATCAGGGCTTCTACGGAAAAATGGACTTTTATTAAACTACTGTTTATATTTTTATCTCATTAAGAAAATTTTGAGAAAATAGCTTTGGAACACGCTCGCCAGAATTTTAAAGCACCCACAAGAATTTTGAAGCACCAGAAATTCTGAGTATCACCATAATTTTCAGCGCTAGAATTTTGAAACACCAGAAATTATGACGATCACAAGAATTTTCAGTGACAATGCTTAAAGTTTTTGGTGATCCGTCAAATCTTGACATTACCACAATTGTTGCATGCTTTAAAATTCTACCAACGTGCTTTAAATTCTGGCGATCAAAACAAAATCCTGGCAAGCGAACAGTAAAATTCTGGCATGAGACATTTTTGTTACACTTTTATTACTGAGATCAAAAAATCAATGCTGATACTGAAAATGTCATATTTCTATTATTCTCCCGGCTTCTATTTTACCGAGAATCTCTTCCTTTTCTTCTAGGGAAAATTTTCATAATTACACCATTAATTACAGTTTCAGCCCAACTGAAAAAGGGTACTATAATGATTATCTATCAACTACTCCTCTCAGCAATTCTGATTGTAATTTCATAAATATGAGTCTGTTGTGCGTACTTGCGATTCTCGTTATTGAATTTCAGGAGTTGAACTGAAGTACTAAAAAGTAAGTTATACAAACATGTAATTCCTACTGATGACTTTCCTTCTGTATTTATAGATAATTGTAGGATTCTGCAATCCACTATTTATGCCAAGTGATATCTGCTTTTGAAGGAAAAAAGATTTCTTAAAAGAGATGAAGTAACTCTGTAAGGATCTGCACCTACGAATTGTGATAGTAATATGGTTGAGAAGAGCATATATGGGTGCACTTATGCGTTGGCATTGCAAAACGAGTAGGAAGACGGGTCGGTAAAATTTATCCGTATTTGAAATTTATAACAAACTAATAAATACAAAATGTATTTTCCGTACACATATTTGTCGCTTCAATTTATATTATATAATAAAAAGAAGGGTAGTGAAGCATATGGCTAAGCCAAGTGGCAAGCTAAAATGAAGCCACTCGATAATTTTAGGATAACATTAATAATTAAAAATTATAAATGGAAACATAATTAATGAAAATAGTTGAATGAATCTTATACATAATCTAAATAGATCTTAGACAATCTATCTATATTATATTAAAAATTGGGTAATGAAGCATGTGGCTAAGAAGTGTCAAGCTAAAAAAAGCAACTGGGCAATTTTAAGACAACATTAATAATTTAATTTATAAATAGAAACATCATTAATGGAAGTAGTACTTCAATAAGAATTATTTTTTAATTATGATAGAAAATATATTTGATGTCTGTTTCTTCAGAATCCCTATTATATTATTAAATATAAATTTTAATTTGGAAAATACATAAGATAGAGTAGTATAATTTAGTTAACCCATTTTTGTATAATTATACTAGGGATGTCTGTTATGGAAATAATTAATGATTGATGAAGTATTCTTTAATTGATCAAGGTTTGTATCTGACCTTTTTCGGGTATAATATACATTACTTTAGGTATCTTTAATAAAAATTTTGTGTATAATTCAGTTATGGTAGGTGTCCTTTTTTGAGAAAAAATCAATTAAATTTTTGTTTTGTATCTTACACATTAATTTTAAGTTGAAATAATAATTCTTTTATTTAGTACAAGCTTTGTATCTGACCGTATTTGTGTACAATATACATTACTATAGGTATCTTTAATTAAATTTTGTGTATAATTCAGTTATGATAGGTATCCTTTTTTTAGAAAGAACCAATTAAGTTTCGTTTTGTATCTTACGTGTTTTTAAGTTGAAATAATAATTCTTTAATTTGTTGGATTCTATTTGTATAACATTAATAAAAATTATTAAATGATATTTTTGTATCTAATTAATAATTGGATTTTTTTGAATGGCATAAAGCTGTCACCAGATTGTATAACTAAATAGTACTAAGTATCTATTCCTTTTGAAGAAACATTCTTTAGAATTTTGTATCTAATTACTAATTGATTTTTTTTGTTAATAAATTGCTAGAGCTGTCACCGAATTATATAAGAAAATAATATTAAATATCTTTTCCTCTTGAACACTCTCCAGAATTGTGTATCTAATTAATAATTAAAAATAAATTTATAAACTGCATATAGTGTTGTCACCGATTAATATAAGAAAATGTTATTAAATTTCTTTTCCTTTTGAAGGAATAGTATTTTCCCTGATTAATAATTGAATACTTTTTATGAGTGATATATTAGAACTGTGACTGATTATATAAGGAAATAATATTAATACTTTTTCCTTTTGAACATTCTCCATATTTGTGTATCTACTTAATAATTTTTTTTTTATGAATTGCATTTAGAGATGTCGCTCATTTATCTAAGAAATTAGTATTAAATATTTTTTTTTCCTTTTGAACATCCTCCAAAATTGTGTATCTACTTAATAAATAATTTTTTTATCTATTGCATATTTGAGCTGGCACTGATATATGTAAGGAAATACTATTAAGAATCTCTTTTAATTAGGGTTTTGCTGCTTATAGTTTTTAATATATTAATCATATGACCTACTACAAAATACCTTACGTATAGTTCATTATAAACAAACCTATAATTACAAAATATGGTTGCAAACATTAACTATATCGATGAAATATCGAGTATCAAAATGGGTTGGAGTTGTTAGATATGGCACATTCCAGATCGTGATAAATTAGACAGCCCCTTGGATTACTTATTCAGGATGAAAAGGTACATACATTTAAGTGCTATTCATATTTTTCATTACTAGGTAATGTGGATATTCGAGTTGTTTTGTATTTTTTTCAACTTATGCATATATTTAACCCACTTTAATTACGGTTTTGTTAGGGTTTAGATAGAGATTTATTATGGTTTCATTTACAATTTGAATTGGTGTTAGGCAATATAAATTTGTCATTGAAAATCTATGTTTCTTTATGATTTTATGTAAGAAATCTGCACAACTCAAGATTTTAATTTACAGACAAGTTTATTTGTATTTCTTTGCCTATTCAATGAAATTTGCTGCTTTCGTGAGTTTTTACTTTTGTAGTTTGGCATTAAATATTATTTTCTTATGTTAGTTTGTACAACTTTTACGCTTAATGCATAACAGATAAGGATTTTTTCTTTTTGGCAGATTTTCAATTCAAACGGTTACGCCATAAGTCAGAGAGTTATGATCATATTTTGTCCATGCTGCCAAGATAAAAAATTTATTTGGGTTTTGATGCATGTTTAGTAATACAATGTATCATCCAGTTTATTATGACTATTAGCGATAGTTTACTCATGCCTACTGATGCATTAGTATGTTGTGGGTTTTTACCAACAAAATAATGTATATTCTTTATATAACCTTGACCTCCTACTAACTTAAATTTCTTTTTGATTTTGATTTTTTATTTTTGGAGAGATCAAATTTATGCAACTGTTGGACGGTCCGTTATACGTATTTTTAAAATAGAAATACAGGAAATGAGATTGTATGTTATGAAGAATTTTGTAGTTGGACCAAATGATATGAAATTTAAGATAAACAAGCATAAATTGAAACTAATATTTTCTCATAGGGGTGTGGTTGAAATCAATGTTCTGCAGTTTAGTTTGAATTTCATCAACTTTAGACCTTATGAGCATTTGATAAATCAACTTGATGTTGATAAGAATGAAGTATTCTGTAATTGTTTTATCTTTCACTATTTCTTCTACAAAGTGTTGATCTGACAACTGGCAGATGGAGCAGAATCGAAAATGAAGAAAATCAATCCTACTTTGCGTGATATAACGAATGGTCAGTTCCAAACAGGTAATCTTTTTTCACT
Organism: Nicotiana obtusifolia; assembly: GCA_002018475.1. Classification (NCBI taxonomy): domain Eukaryota; kingdom Viridiplantae; phylum Streptophyta; class Magnoliopsida; order Solanales; family Solanaceae; genus Nicotiana; species Nicotiana obtusifolia. Next base: position 24,352 of record MCJB01050795.1, on the reverse strand, counting down.
ATAATTGAGCATATATAACTTACCTAAACTGATTATTGTCATATACAATTCCCCTGTCGAGATAGCAGTGTTGGTGTCAATGAAATGAAGATACAAAAGAATGTGGTAAGCTCAACCATGTTAGTTAATACAACTGCATTGACAACATAACAGCTATAAAGTGGGAAAGGTTGATCCATAATTGCAAAGTGAATTATGGCATCAATGTGATATTTGTTATTGAATTGCTCTCATTAATATGTGTTTTAAATGTGGATAATTGAAGGAATCTGAAATTTGTCTCAATAACTTCATGAGAGTAGTAATATACTAACATTTAGTTAATTCCTCATATATCTCAAATGCTTATGAGAACTGAGAATTTTTTTGCAGTATTTCATTCGTTTTTAATCTTTTCTCACTTTTTTTCTCTTATGCACGTGTATTATAGATAATGTGCATACAATGATGAACCAAAGTTAATGTGTAACGACCCGACTAATAGTTTTACTTTCTAGATCCTCGTTCCTCTAAATAAGACTCCTCGTATGTGCTTTTACTATTTTATTACTCGCGAGGATGATTAGTTCGGGATATAGAAGGGTTCGGGTTGAAATCAGATTACTTGGTTCCATAATGTTGGCTAAAAAGGGCTAAGTTTGACTTGAGTCAACATTTTGAGTACACGACCTCAGAACCAGAATTTGACGGTCTCAATAGGTTCATATGATAATTTTGAAATTGGGCGTATGTTCGGGTCGACTTTTGGATGACCAGGGAGCGTTTCAATGCAAAAAGTTGAAAGTTGGCGGATTGAAGGTTTTAAAGTTTTAAAAATTTGGTTTGGAGTAGGTTTTATGTTATCGAGGTCCGTTTGGGATTCCGAGCCTGGGAATAGTTCCGCATGGTGGTTTATGACTTGCACGCAAAATTTGGATTCATTCCGAGTAGTTTATGTATGAATCGGCGCGTTCGGAGTAAGTTGAAAGAATTTGGAGTTCATAAGTTGATCCTATTGGTTTTGGGTTGCGAATCTTAGTTTAATTTTGTTTTCCACATTCCGAGGGTGTGGGAGAGTCAGTTTTATGTTTACAAACTTGTTGGTATGCCATTCGGACGATGCGAGGAAGTCGTTTGGCCTTGGGTAATTAGTTGAAGCATCCAGCTTCTGATGCAATCGCACCTGCGGAGGGCCAGCCGCAAGTGCGAGCTCGCGGAAGCGGCCTAGCCTAGGTAGCCTAGAAATCGCAGATGCGCGACCGCAGAAGCGGTCTAGGGACCGTAGAAGCGAGGAAGGGCGCAGGTGCGGCTCGCGCACTGCAGGAGCAGGCTCGCAGAAGCGAGCCATTCTTCCGCAGATGCCGATTTAGGCCAGCCAAGAGATAACTGCATCTGCGATGAACCTTCCACCATGCGGAGCCAGAGATGCGACTCATAGACCGCAGATGCGAAAGTCTTGGAGGCAGTGAGGTCCATTTATTTTGGACTTAGGCCATTTTTGGTTCATTTATTTCACTTCTTGGGGTGATTTTGGAGCTTCCTCGAGAGAGATTTCCACCTAGCTATTAAAGGTAAGTAATTTCTATCCAATGCAAGTTAAATACATAGATTATAGGTAGATTTTAACTGTAAATTTGTAAAAATTATGGGTTTAGATGAATAAACTTAAGTTTTGATAAAAATGGGAATTTCTCACGAAAATGGTTATGGGATTGAGTGAAAATTATAAATTGGAGTTCGTGAGGTTATGGGTAACAACTTTCTTTGAAAATTTCCGGAATCTGGGCACATGGACCCGGGGATGAATTTTAAGAATCTTCTAATTTGGGTTGGGTAATTACTCTAATAGCTAAATCATTAACTTTTGAGTGTATATTGATTAATTTAAACAACATTTGACTAGTTTCGGATTGTTCGGCACCGAGTTGAGGCTTTAGGGTGAATTTGAGGTCGGAAAGATAGCTTTGAGACAAGGTAAGTCCCTTGCCTAACCTTGTAAGAGGAAATTTGCCCCATAGGTGATTTAAATTGCTATTTGCTTCTAATTGTGGGAGCTACGTACGCACGAGGTGATGAGAGTCCGTGTGTAGCTACTAACTATGCTTATGTCCCGGTAATTTGGGACCTGAATCATGAAACACTTGTAATATTGCATCCTACTTGTTAATTAAAGTGCCTAAATTATATTGGAACTTGATAGAGCAATTGTAAAAGACCGAATTTCACTTACTTGAGTTTTGGCGGGTTACTTGACCATCAATGAAAATTGTGTTTCGCTGTACATTAGCCTTATATTAGCTCTTAAACCGGTTGTTTATAAAGTATTTTCTCTTCTTGTGGAGCAGGCCGAACGCCTCGGCAGTAGATAGATGCATCTATGGTTCGTGTCACTCGACCCTCGGCAGTATACACATTATTATGGATCAGACCATACGGCCTCTGCATAATCATGCGTGATAACATTCGAAGTGTAATTATATATTTGATATCTTTTCCCGGCTTGAGAGGCTAAAATTATATAAAACTGAAATTTATTTGGGACTTACCATGTGTGAAAGAATTACTTACTTCCTGCTTATTATTGAGTTATTATTATTATTTACATAACTCATGCTTATTTAGGACTTCTGTATTTCTTTACTGTTAGCCCATAGTAAGTGTTGATGTCGACCGCCGGTCACTACTCTTCGAGGTTAGAGTTGATACTTACTGGGTACATTTTATTTATGTACTCACGCTACACTTCTGCACTAACCGTGCAGGATCTGAGGCAGCTGCATCTGGAGGTCACACCGGCGCGCATCCCCGATATCTTGAGGCCTAGTGGTGAGCTACTTCCTGAGCCGTTCTGCAGCACCTAGAGCCTTTCTTTTGTACTTATTTTCTGTCTATTTTATTTCAGACAGTAGTTAGAATCTTGTATATTCAACTAGTGCTCATACACTTGTGTCACCAGGTATTGGCACGCATTTTAGTAGACTTTATGGTTTTTTGGAGTATTTATATATCTGTGATTGCACTTAGTTGCTTTTGTTTTGTTCATTAGAATTTCTACTTCTTGAATCTCTTAGTAAATGGAATTTAATTACTTGGAAACCTATTAAAAAGAGAAATCACGTAGTTGATTTACCGATGGCTTGCCAAGCGGCGACATTGGGCGCCTTCACGGCCTATAGGAGAAATTGGGTCGTGACAACATGGTATCAGAGCACTAGGTTCACGTAGGTGTCACAAGTAATGAGCATGTCTAATAGAGTCTTGCGGATCGGTATAGAGACGTCCGTACATATCTTTAAGAGGCTATAAGGTGTTAGGAAACTACTCTTTTCTTCATCTCCTATCGTGCAGTTGATGTTGTGCTAAGTATCATTCTCTTATTCTCTCATAGATGGTGAGAACGCGAAGATCAGATATACCCGATCATGGAGGAGCTGCTCCGCCTGTTGCTAGAGGCCGAGTGAGGGCTCCAGCTCGTGGTAGAAGACGAGGGCATCCCAGAGTTATTCCAGTCATGCCACCAGTGGATCCAGTAGAGGATCCTGTTATTGAGGAGCAAGGCGAGGTGCCTACAGGAGAGCCAGTGCCGGTGGATTTCATGTCCGCACCGAGATTTCAGGAAGTCATGATATGCTGCGGTTCATGGATTTTATGACTCAGGCTAGTTTAATTTCAGAAGACCCAGGCACATCTCAGGCAAGAGAGGGAGCACAGACCCCTACCAGTCAGGATCCAGGGCATGCAACTGTCGTATATCAGACCCTGGGTGCACTACCCGTGGGCGGAGCTCAGCCAATTGCAGCAGTTGTACTTGAGCCCAGACCAGCTGCGGTGGTAATCTGTAGAAGCTATTGGATAGATGGACTAGGCTATATCTTCCTGTCTTTGGAGGTGAGCGACATGAGGACCCCCAGGATTTTATTGATCGGTGCAGGGACATACTGCACAACATGAGGATGTTGGAGTACCACAGGGTGGACTTTATCACCTTTCATCAACTTGAGGGCAGGGCTCGAAGATGGTGGCAGTCCTATCTTCTTGGAAGACCAGCAGATTCTCCTCCCATGACTTGAGATCAGTTCACACGCCTCTTCTTGGACAGATATATTCCACCCTCTCAGAGGGAAGAGTTGTGGTGTCAGTTCGAGCAGCTTCAGCAGGGCGAGATATCAGTGACTGACTTTGAGGCGAGATTCTCTGAGTTGTCTCACCATGCACTTATGATACTTTCTACCGATGTAGAGAGAGTGCGGAGGTTGTTGCCGTTGCACTCTGGTATCCAGGCCACCATGGCTCGAGATATGGAGATGGGGACTTCTTGCGGGCTAGTTGTGGAGATAGCTCGGAGGATCGAGGGTGTCCGTCAGCTGAGCTGAGAGCAGGCGATGAGGGATAAGCAGTTTCGATATTCTGGAGAGTTCAGTGGTGCCCCGGCTGGGGGAAGAGGCTAGTTTTTACGGGGTCAGTCTAGCAGGCCCACATATCCAGCACCGCCTACTCCTCGGGGTGCTCTAGTGCGACCTTATTTTAGCGCCACCAGAGAGTTCCTACCGTCCACCAGCTATTTAGGGTTCCTCTAGTGGGTATTCAGGCCATCATGGTCAGACTTCAGATCAGCAGTCCACCGTACCGAGAGGTTGTTTCGAGTGTGGGGATCTCAGTCATGTGCGGAAGTTCTGCCCCAGGCTTTGGGGCAAGGCAATGCAGCAGGGTCAACAACCTATGGTTCCAGCACCAATTTCCCCACAAGTCGTCCGGCCGCCCAGAGGCGGAGGGCAGGTGGGTAGGGGCCGTCTTAGAGGTGGAGGCTAGTCAGGTGGCGCTCCAGGTAGGTTTTATGCTTTTCCGGCCAGACCAGATGCAGTTGCCTTAGATGCCGTGATCACAGGTATTATTTCTTTCTATGGTAGGGTTGCTTTGGTACTATTTGATCCAGGGTCGACATATTCATATGTTTCATCTCTGTTTGCTCATTTCCTAGTAGTTCCTCGTGAGTCCTTGGGTACTCCTGTTTATGTGTCCACATCAGTGGGCGATTTTGTTGTCGTGGATCGGATCTATCGGTCCTGCATTGTTACTTTCTATGGTTATGAGACTCGAGCGGATCTTCTGTTGCTCGATATGACCGACTTTGAGGTCATCTTGGGCATGGATTGGTTGTCCCCATATCACGCCATCCTTGATTGCTATGCCTAGATTGTTACCTTGGCGATGCTAGAGTTGCCTATATTGGAGTGGAAGGGTTCGTCTGTCAGTACATCTAGTTGGGTTATCTCTTTTCTGAAGGCTCGACACATGGTCGAGAAGGGTTGTTTGGCTTATCTGGCTTATGTTCAGGATACTACTACAGAGACTCCAGCGATTAATTCAGTGCCCGTAGTCCGGGAGTTCTTCGATGCGTTTCCTTCTGATCTTCTAGGCATGCCACCAGACCGTGATATTGATTTCTATATTGATTTGGCTCCATGTACCCAGCCTATATCTATTCCACCGTACCGCATGGCTCCAAAAGAGTTGAAGGAGTTGAAGTAATAGCTTGAGGAGGTTCTAGAAAAGGGGTTTGTCAGACCGAGTGTGTCGCCTTGGGGTGCACCGGTGTTATTCGTGAAGAAGAAAGATAGGACAATGCGGATGTGCATTGATTACCACCAGTTGAACAAAGTTACCATGAAGAACAAGTACTCATTGCCGCGTATTGATGATTTGTTTGACTAGTTGTAGGGTGCTAGGGTGTTCTCTAAGATCGACTTGAGATTGGGGTACCATCAGCTGAAGATTCGAGATTCCGATGTTTCGAAGACGGCTTTTCGGACTAGATATTGCCATTATGAGTTTCTAGTGATGTCCTTCGGTTTGACTAACACCAGGGCGGCGTTTATGGAATTGATGAACCGAGTGTTCAGTCCATATATTGATTCGTTTGTCATTGTCTTCATTGATGACATTTTGATCTACTCGTGTAGCATGGAGGAGCACAAACAGTATTTGAGAGTGGTTCTTTAGACCTTGCGAGAATAGAAGCTATATGCTAAGTTCTCCAAGTGTGAATTCTAGTTGGATTCTATGGAATTCTTGGGGCATGTGTATCGGGCGAGGGCATTAAGGTGGATCCCAAGAAGATCGAGGTAGTTCAGAGTTGGCCTCGTCCTACCATAGCGACTGAGATCAGGAGCTTCCTGGGGTTAGCAGGTTATTATCATCGGTTTGTGGAGGGCTTCCCATCTATTGTAGCACCTTTTACTAGATTGACTTAGAAGGGTGCTCGGTTCTGATGGTCCGATGATTGTGAGGCGAGCTTTCAGAAGCTCAAGATCACATTGACTTCAGCACTAGTGTTAGTGTTGTCTTCCGATTCAGGGATGTATATTGTGTATTGTGACGCTTCACGTGTTGGTTTGGGTTGTATATTGATGCAGGAGAGGCGAGTTATTGTATATGCTTCACTTTAGCTGAAGCCCCATGAGAAGAATTACCCTGTACACGATTTGGAGTTGGACGCGACTGTTCATGCTTTCAAGATCTAGAGGCATTATCTTTATGGGATGTCCTGTGAGGTTTACACCGATCATCGCAGCTTGCAGCATTTGTTCAAGCAGAGGGATCTCAATTTGAGGCAGCACGGGTGGCTTGAGTTACTAAAAAAATTATGATATTACCATCCTTTATCATCCGGGCAAGGCTAAAGTAGTTGCGGATGCCTTGAGCAGAAAGGTAGAGAGTATGGGTAGTTTGGCATTCATTTCAGCAGAGGAGAGGCCATTAGCTTTGGACATTCAGTCCTTGGCTAACAGACTTGTGAGATTGGATATTTCAGAGCCCAGCCGAGTTCTTGCATGCGTCGTTGTCCGGTCTTCACTATCGGAGCAGATCAAGGCTCTTCAGTTTAATGATTCGCGTTTGTTGGTTCTCAGAGAGACGGTACTGCAGGGTGGTGCCAAGGAGGTTACTATCGGTGAGGATGGTGTTATGCGACTCCTGGGTTGCCTATTTGTTCCTAATGTTGATGGCTTGAGGGAGAAGATCCTAGAGGAGGCACACAGTTCTCGGCATTCTATTCATCCAGGTGCTACAAAGATGTATCGCGACCTAAGGCAGCATTATTGGTGGCAGTGGATGAAGAAGGACATAGTTGAGTATGTAGCGAAGTGCCTTAATTGCCAGTAATTTAAGTATGAGCATCAGAGGCCAGGTAGCCTATTTTCGCAGATGACTATACCTGAGTGGAAATGAGAGCTCATTACTATGGACTTCGTAGTTGGGTTGCCGTGGACCTTGCAGAAGTTTGATGCAGTTTGGGTCATTGTCGATAGGTTGACCAAGTCGGCGCACTTCATTATGGTTGTTACCACGTGTTCTTCAGAGAGATTGGCTCAGATTTACATTCAGAAGATTGTTTGGTCGTACGATATGTCTGTCTCCAACATATCAAATAGAAGCCCTCAGTTTACTTCACAATTCTGGAGGACAATACAGAGTTAGTTGGGACCCCGGGTAGAGCTCAACACAGCCTTTCATCCGCAGACCGACGGACAGTCAGAGCGGATAGTTCAGATCTTGGAGGATATGCTCAGAGAATGCGTGATTGACTTGGGAGGGCAGTGGAATCGATTCTTGCCTTTGGATGAGTTTTCTTACAACAAAAATTATCAGTCCAACATCGAGATGGCTCCATTTAAGGCTTTATATGGTCGGCGATGTCGCCCATCAGATGGTTTAAGCCCGGAGAGGCTAAGTTATACGGTACTAATTTAGTGAAGGATGCCTTGGAAAACATAAAGTTGATTCAGGAGCGGCTTCTCATAGAACAGTCCAGACATAAGAGTTATGCGGATCAGAAGGCGCGAGATTTATCATTTATGGTGAACCAGAAGGTTCACTTGAAAGTCTCGCCGATGAAGGGAATCATGAGGTTCGGGAAAAAGGGCAAGTTGAGCCCAAGGTTTATAGGTCCATTTGAGGTGTTGAGACAAGTTAGAGAGGCTGCTTATGAGCTTTCTTTTCCTTCTAGTCTATCGAGAGTACATCCGGATTTTCATATGTCTATGCTTCGGAGATATCACGCCGATAGGTCGCATGTGTTAGACTTCAGCACGGTTTAGCTAGATAAGAGCCTGGGTTATGAAGAGGAGCCAATTTCCATTGTTGACAGACAGGTTCACCAGTTGAGGTCTGATCTCATCCAATTTGACACCTCAAATCAAGGTTATGAAACGGTCGATTGCAATAATAGTACCTAACAAGTGTCGGGATCGATTTTCATAGGGGGCTATATATGGGAGTTAGGATTATATATTGTAGTATGTGAGTTTGACTATCTTAATTTACACTTCCACAAATTTGGGTTGTTTCTATGTCTAATTTAAAACTAAGATTGTAAAGTTAAGAAATAAAACTAAGAGAATTGTTTTTGTTGTTTTTCAATTTTTAAAAAAATCCTAGGGCTATGACCATCACCTAGGTGTTTTCCTAATGGGATATAAACCTTAATGATTGTTTTATTGATGGGGGTGTATTATAGCTATCAACTCTCAATTACTCTATCAATACCTCTCGGTCAGAAAGTGATTTTGTCCAATTTGGCTTTCTCAAGTCCAAATGGGTATTGCACAAAGCGGTTGATAAAAGCTCAAGTCGAGTTATTACTATCACTAGGTTGAACCCTTTAATTGGGATTATCAATCTCTCGATTGACCCAATTTCTTGTTAGCCAAATTTTTCTAGACTAAGTCTCCTCTCTTTCTCAAGTAGAGACTAAGTCAATAGGCATGAACGAATGTTTATTAATTCTACAAATTAAAGCATGAACAAAGCTAAATAATAAACACCCAACCATAACCAACCGTTAAATTAAACACCCATAGGGTTTACACACTAGGGTTGGGTCACAACCCTAGTGAAAATCTTGCTACTCATGCTTGAAATTGAAGAAATAGAAGAAGAAATTCTAATTAAACTCATATGTAACATTAAAATGATAAAATCTATGTTGAAATATCCCAAAATATGAAAAACTACTAAAAGAAGCAAAGAGAAATGGCTACTGTAGTTGTTGATTTCAAAAGTTGACCTAAATTTGTGAAACTCGTCTATTTATACAGGGCTGAAAATTTCGAACAAAAATGCCGTTTGGGGGATTCTGTGGCCGCACAATTCCATGTGCGGACTACAGAAGTCTTCATCTTGCAGGAGCTGAAATTCTGCGGCCGCGAGGCATTGTTTCTGCGATCCGCAACTTGGTCTTCTGCAGTCCGCAACTTTGCCTCTGCGGCCGTAAAGCATTTCTTTCTCGACCGCACAATTCCTTTGTGGTCCGCAATTCTGAGGGACTTGGAACTTAGAAATTTGCACATTCTCTGAACTTTGCTCCTAGAACAGCTTTTGCGGCTGCACAATTTATGTGCGGTACGCAATTTGCACAAAAGTCTACTGGGCTTTCCTTCATCATCTGTTGCCGCAATCAAAATTCTGCAGTCCGCACTTTGTAAGCTTCTGTGCCTTTTATTGCGTTGAGTTTAGATTACTCCTTTTGGAGTCGGATTTCATCCCAGGAGTCCAACGTCTAACACCCTTGCATATTTTATCAGTTTCAGAAACACAATTAAAGGATTTTAGATTAAAATAAAATCTAAAAGGCACTAATAAGTAGTCAAAATCCCCACTTATCAACTCCCCCAAACTTAAGCTTTTCGCCTGTCCTCAAGCAAATAAATTAGTTCCCACCTCCACAAGTTAAGGGACATTCCAGCTAACCAAAGGTGAGTCATTCACATATCAATTGGGACCAACAATTACCCACACCACTTATGAATTATCAACAAGGCAACAAGTAAAACTTTTATGCACATATAGTTCTAATGTGACACTTGAGTATCAAGAGTTGACTTTATTCATCAAGGAAGCTCGCTCTTTCATGTAGGTCATTGTGGATCCCAAACTCCTCCTCCTCTACTCTCCGTTTGACTGTCTCACTTAAGAATTTAGCACTCAATCCAAAGATTTGCGAAAGGTTCACTCATCTCTATCAAAAGAATGTCGCAAATACGACTTTAAGTACCATAGGCTTGCCCCTCATGTAAATCACCAATAATGTAAGCTCACTCGACTTGAAATCACATAGGGATTTTTAGGAATGTGATGAAGGCTTTTGGACTAAGGTTGGATATGCTATAATAGAATGAGTTCATTTTTCGTTAAGCACTCTATTTTCTTTTCTCAGCTCATGCTTTTGTCAATTCTTTGAGGCATTGTCTTTTCCTTAGGGGAACTAGAGAGACTTAACATCACTATTTCTTGATCATGATATTTATTTTCTCCTTCTTTGATTTCTCCATGCTTTGCATCATTACTTTTCTTTGAATCCCTTTCAACTCTTCAACTTATTCACTTTCCTTTTGCATTTTTCTTTATGTTCTTTCTTTTCTTGCCTTTCCTTATCTTCATTTCTTTTCTATTTTGTGCCTTGATACCTTTTTCAAACTCCTTCTCTTCATTCATACTTACGTTTTTAGCCAATTGTTTCACAAGAGTGTTAAGAAAAGCTCGGGTGCCAAGAGAGGGTCACGACACAACTGGTAAAGACTTGTAATATGGTTATCAAATGAGAAAGGTTTTAGGCGATAACAAAAATGGTGGGGCAATGAAAAATTTCAAGCGGGTCAAAGAGAGCCTACAATCACTTCTCAAGCCAAGCAAAACTTAAAATTTCGCTTAGAAACACATTGGGGGCAAGTTCTAGACCATTAGCATGGGTATTTGGACTTACAACAACAACATCTCACCTCTCACACAGCTGGATTGTTAAAAAGGATAGAGTCGAGGGTCCACAACGACCATATTCAAGATTTAAAATCACTATGGTTCGATAAAACCACTGATGATAGCCTAAGTCAGCACAAGAGTCACACGGTCACTAACTAGAGCTATTTCTTTCCAAAAACCTTGTTTTTAACCATAGGCATGTAGTTAAGTGTGTTGGTACTAAGTGAAGCTTGTTTGAATCTTCAAGTATGGCTCAATTAGGTCTTTTTATTCATTACTATTACTATTATTACCTAAACACCAAACACGGACTAAATCCCTTAAGAAGGTTGTCACGTCATCCATCGTTGGGAAGAGTCATCCGATTCACACAGAAACCACCTTTGGAAAGAACCGTGGCATTAATAAAACCAAGGGCTTATTATCCACTAAGATATAAAAAGAAGCTATTATAAAAAAGAAGCTACTAATTCAAAAAGAAGACAAACATAAAGATAAAGAAGCTATAAAACAAAAGAACTATTGAAAGATAAATGAATATACATAATGAGAGATAAGAGGGAATATATACATATGAGAAAGAGGAAGAAAATAGTAATAAGTTAATTACAGGACAAATGTCTCACAGTTATCAAAATACAGAATCATCAGAATGTGTCAAAGAAACTCCACCCCCCAATAAAAATAAGCATTGTCCCCAATGCTTAACAACGTAAGAGTAACAGAAGGGTGAGAGTGAAGAAAACACCCTATGGCTCTGTGGCCATCTTTGTGTCCCCCAACAGTGGCACCGACCTCAGCCTTATCCAATTGGATCTCATCATCCTCAAGTTCGGGAGTGGCTAGGTTGGTGAAAATCTGACAGACTGCCTCAGCAGTGTCTGGCTCCTTAGACTGGCCAGTTGGTGCTGTAGGAGCTGGGCCTGGGTGATGCGGGTCTATCAACATATCAAATGGAATGTCTCCGGCTGCTGCAAGCTTTGTAACCTGGCTCCGAAGCCCGTCCACTAACTTCTTAGATGTCTGTCGCTTTCTCATTTTCTTTACCTCTTTGCCCAACTCTTCGATCATTGCCCCATGCTGCAATAAAGTGGCCATGATCGTGTTTTGATTTTCCAGGAGCTTCTTCAAGGTTTCATCAACTGTGGCGGGAATCTGGGGTGCCAGAGAGGAGGACTGTGCTGCAACATGACTGGATATGTCAGTCAGCTTTGCAGTAGCTGTCCGCATCCAGTTGTTGAGGCTCGCCAATTTTTAGGAGACTCGCAGCGGAGAGAGAGGAGTAGATGGCATAGGTACCGCTTCAAAGCCGAGGTGGGAGGCACTGGGGATGAAGGTGGAGGCATGGGAGCTGCACTAGTAAAAGGCTCTGCTGAAGTGGATGGCATATCAGCTGTCTCTATATCCACCAATGATGGCTCGTCAGACTAGCCTACGGTGGTAGTTGGCTGACCCTTTCTCTTTCGGTTGTGTGCATCCATCAGAGAATACCAAGAGAAGGGCTTCTTCTCCCTAACCTTCGTGTCATAATCTCTAGGCTCTACCCATGCATCCGTAAGGTACTCAGTGATGGTGTTGGGATACGGGTAGGAGGTACCATCTTGCCTGGCGACCACTAACATGTTGGCCGACATCACGACACCCACATTGATCGGGTACCCGGCCATAATAGAGGCGACTAGAATTGCCCATGGAATAGGTAGGTTGGTTTCATTCTGGCACGGGTCTAGTCTGCTACATACGAAGGTCTTCCATCCTTTCGCCTCGAAATTTAGGGTGTTCCGCTGAATAGGAACCCCTGCAATGATTCATGATGGTGGTGGCCCCGGGGGCTGCAAGAAGCTCAGCTAGCCATGGGGGAGCTGCATCACCCATCGCCATCTTCTCCAAATATTGTGCCAGATCAACGTCCTCAAACCCCAGGTATGAGTTCAGTGTATGCTGGTCGAACCGCACCTTCAAATTTCTTACTTTTGTCACTTTGGTCCCTTTCTTTATGTGTGCCACATTGGCGTAGAACTCCCGGACCAAATACTCCTTGGGCATCCACAATAGTTTGGGTGAACCACATCCACCCCTTCTTCTCTTGGAACTGTCAACACTGCTGGATCTTTGAGTTGGAACTGTCGCTCAAGAGTGAGCGATCTCACCGGCCACCACCCACGGAAGCTGGTGAAGGCCGCTAGACTGACGAAACTGTCCTCCCAGACCTCTTTCTTCTTCGACCTCTCAAGGTCGGCAATTATAGTATCACCCCCTCTGCCATCATCCGGAACATCATCAACAGTATCCGCTGATGCCTCAGGGACAGGTGTAGAAGAGGGCTATGAAGCTTGACTAGCACTCTCCGAACCTCGGAGGTGCTATGTGAAGGTTCATCCCGGAGTTGATACCTTCCCTGTGGCTGTGATTGGACAGCAGGCAACTCTTGAACTGAGTAGCCCTCCGATGCTTCTCGAGATGGGGCATATGAACTAGATTTGGAGGGCTCGGACTGTCTTCCTCGGCCTGCTGTAGCTTTCTTGGTGATTATCTTCTGGAGGGCGAGGGGTACAGTGTTTTTGCTTCGACCTTTAGAAGGTTCACCCCTCCCTTTTGAAGTGTCACTGTGGCCACGAGATCTCCTATAACAAGCAATAGCAGCAGTTAGTTGTGGTTCAATTTCAAATAGACAATATAACACAGTGTAGAATATGAGTGCGGGGTGGGGAAGTGCGGTCCGCACAATTACAAGTGCAGCCATAGATTGGGTTGTGCAGCCCACTCAATTTGAATTTTCGGCCGCAGAAATGGAACTGCGGTCTGCACAATTTTGAGCGCGACTGCAGAATTAAAGTGCGGACCGCACAATTATCATTGCGGCCGCACATTAGATATCCCAAAAGTGGAAACTCTCTGATGACAGAGATTATGCTGTTCTGCGGCCACAATCTCTTTTCTGTGGCCGCGATGGGATTTCTGCGGACCGCACAATTTCAAGTGCGACCGCAGATTCAGCCTTCTGCGGGCCGCACAATTACTTGTGCAGCCGCAGATTTCAAACAATTACGAGCAGACTTTCTAGGGTTGTTGAATTTTTTGCACAAATTCGACATGGTATTAAGAATTAAGCATGAAAATCAATTCAGCCATTCCCATAGAGAAATTATCAGTTAACCCAACACAGTTTAAACCCCACATGGTAGTAAAACTGAAATCTATTGACAAATGGTCTAAAACTACCTAAGAAATTATAAATTAAACTAAAAATTAAAATATTCTATGAAATTGAAGCATACCAGATATGAAGTAATGCAGATGAGTAATCATAGATGTGGATTTAGTGTGGCAGAAGATTGAACAGATGATTTCAAAGTGTTAAGAGTTTAGAGTGCTCAAAGAGGAAAAAAAATGTACAGTAGCCCCGCAGTTTCCTTCTACTGTAGCACTCACAATTGTGCGGTCCGCCCAATACATGTGCGGTCCACACTTTTTTCACACAACCAATTTTTCTGAGCGTGGTTCTTGTAAAAGACCACTCATTCCTGCAACACATTTCAAATCTAGTTAGCACAAAAATAGCACTTATCTACAAAAAAAAAAAAAAAAAAAAAAAAAAAGAAAAAGAAAGCATGGGTTGCCTCCCAAGAAGTGCCTGATTTAACATCGCGACACGGCGCAGATTACCATCACTTTAAATGAATAACTTCCACCACGCTTCACCCGGTGACCCTTGACTTGGAATATCTCATCATTTTTATTCTTCAAGTCCAATGCACCAAAAGGGGTCACACCCACAATTTCAAAGGGACCATTCCATTTAGATTTTAACTTTCCTGGAAACATCTTCAATCGTGAGTTGAACAACAACACAAGATCGCCCACCTTGAACTCCTTGTTTCGGATGTGTTTGTCATGAAGGTACTTCATTCATTCTTTATAAAAAGACGAACTTGCATATGCATAATACCGGAACTCATCCAATTCATTCAAATGTGCAACCCGCAAGTTAGCGGCTGCATCCCACTCAAGATTCAACTTCTTTAAAGCCCACATAGCTTTGTGTTCAAGTTTCACCGAAAGATGACAAGTTTTGCCAAACACCAACCAGTATGGAGACATCCCGATAGGAGTTTTGAAAGTAGTCCGATAAGCCCATAGTGCATCATCAAGCTTCTTTGACCAATCCGTCCGGTTAGCATTCACTTTTTTGGACAAGATACTCTTTATCTCCCGGTTGGAGACTTCCACTTAACCGCTAGCTTGAGGATGATAGGGATTCGTAACTTTATGAGTGACACCATACTTGCTAAGACAAAAGCTTTGTTTCAAAAATGCGACACCCTATCGCTTATGATAGCCCGCGGAGTACCAAATTTTGTGAAAATATTCTTCTTCAAGAACGCTACCACACTTCTCGCTTCATTGTTGGGTAGAGCAACGGCCTCAACCCATTTAGACACATAATTAACCGCGACCAAGATGTAGGTGTTTCCACAAGAACTCACAAAAGGACCCATGAAGTCAATACCCCACACATCAAAGATATCGATCTCCAAAATGGTAGTGAGAGGCATTTCATTATTCTTCGAGATTCCACCCGGCCCGTTGGCATTCATTACATATTTTTACCATATCACTTGCATCTTTGTAGAGGGTGGGCCAATAGAAACCACAACTTAGCACTTTAGCCGCCGTTCTTGCTCCACCATGGTGACCACCATAAGCCGAAGAATGGCAAGCCTCAAGAATTAATATTTTGCTCTTCATCCGGTACACATCTTCTAATTACCCCATCCGTGCAAGTCCGGAAGAGGTAAGGCTCGTCCCAATAATAATCTTGACAATCTCATTTGATCTTCTTCCTTTGATTTGAAGAGAACTCATCCGGGATGATTCCACACACAAGCAAGTTTGCTAGATCGGCGAACCGTGGCACCTCTTTCTTTGAAATGGCCAAGAGTTTCTTATCGAGGAAGGAGTCATTCATCTCAAGGCCATCATGCAGCCTCCCCTCCTCCTCCAAACGAGACAAGTGGCCTGCCACTTGATTTTCACTCCCTTTCCGATCTTGAATGTCAATATCAAACTCTTGCAACAATAGCACCTATCTCATCAACCTAGCTTTTGAATCTTTCTTGCTCATAAGATAATAAAGTGCTGCATGGTCCGTATGAACAATAACCTTTGCACCCATCAAGTACGGGCAAAATTTCTCAATAGCAAACACAATGGCAAGGAGCTCTTTCTCTGTGACGGTTTAATTGCACATCATTCATGGTCTTACTAGCATAGTAATCCGGATGAAAAATCTTGTTGATACGTTGCCCCAAAACTGCTCCAACCGTTACATCACTAGCATCGCACATGAGCTCAAAAGGAATACTCCAATTAGGGGTGGTGATAATGGGAGTCGTTGTCAACTTGAACTATAGCGATTCAAAAGCTCTCATGCGATCATCATTGAAGTGAAATTTAGCATCTTTCTCTAATAGCTTGCACAAGGGGTTCACCACTTTGGAAAAATCCTTTATGAAGCGCCGGTAAAACCCCGCGTGACCCAAGAAACTTCTCAAGCCTTTCACTGATGCGGGAGTTGGAAGTTTAGAAATTACCTCTATCTTCGCCTTGTCGACCTCTACGCCATTCTTTGAAATTTTGTGGCCAAGGACAATGCCTTCCTCGACCATAAAATGGCATTTCTCCCAATTTAGCACCAAGTTCATTTCTTCACACCTTGCCAATACTTTATCCAGATTTGCCAAGAAATCATCAAAGGAATCCCTGACTACTGAGAAATCATCCATGAAGGTTTCAAGGTAGTCTTCTACCATATTTGTAAAGATCTGCATCATACACCATTGAAAAATCGCTGGTGCATTGCATAAGCCAAATAACATCCGCTTGAAAGCAAAAGTGCCATAGGGACAAGTGAAATTTGTTTTCTCTTGATCTTATGGGGCTATACGGATTTGATTGTAGCCTAAATATCCATCTAGAAAGCAATAGAAAGCACTTCCAGCCAACCTATCAAACATTTGGTCAAGGAAGGGGAGTGAAAAATGGTCTTTGCTTGTGACTTTGTTTAGCTTCTAATAGTCCATACACACTCTCCACCCGGTCACTTTTCTTGTGGGAATCAACTCATTCTTATCATTGGTGACCACAGTTATGCCCCCCTTTTTAGGGACACATTGCACCGGAAAGTCCAAGAACAGTCGGAAATAGGGTAGACCACCTAGGCACCCAACCATTTGATAAATCTCCTTATTGACCACGTCTTGCATGGCTTCATTGAGTCTCCTTTGATGTTCAATGGAGGGTTTGGCATCTTTCTCCAAGTTAATCTTGTGCATGCAAAATGCGGGGCTTATTCCCCGAATATGCTCGTTAGTCAAACAAAAAGAAAGAATAACCGGTAAAGTAGATCAAGGGCCAAGGAATTCATACCTGAGATGTGGAGGCAATGGCTTCAACTCCAAGATCGGAGGCTCTTCAATTGAAGGCTTTGTAGGAGGAGTTTTCCTATTATCAAGATCCAAGGAAAGTTTCCGGGGTGCATAGTTGTACGACCCCATTCCTTACAACGAATTACCACATTCCATGAAGCCATCCATCTCGTCATCGTCAAAATTAAGCAAGACGGCCTCCAACATATCACCCACATTAATCGTGGCACTTGTATCATCAATAATCACATCAGTCACCAAGTCCACGAATGAACACACTTCATTGCTATTCAGTTGCCTCATAGATTTGCACACGTGGAACACCACCTTTTCATCTCCCACCCGGCTTCCACATCAACAAGAGCCTTTCCTGTAGCAAGAAAAGGTCTTCCAAGAATAATCGGCACCTCATAGTCCACTTGACAATCAAGAATGACAAAGTCCGCCGGGAGAATGAACTTATCGACATGAACCAATACATATTCAATCACCCCCAACGGTCTCTTCATTGTATGATCAGCCATTTGTAATCTCATAGATGTGGGTCTTGGTTGCTCAATTCCCAAGTTCTTGAAAAACCGAACAGGGCATCAAATTGATACTCGCCTCAAGATCACAAAGAGCTTTGGCAAACTCGGCACTTCCAATGGTGTAAGTGATTGTGAAAGCACTGAGATCTTCCAACTTAGGAGCCATCGAATGCACAATTGCACTCACTTGGTGAGTGATTTTGATAATTTCAAAATTCATCGACTGCTTCTTTGTCACCAAGCCCTTCATAAACTTTCGTATCCGGGCATTTGCTCCAAGGCTTCAACTAATGGCACATTTATCGAGAGACTCTTCATCATATCAATAAACTTTTTGAATTGATTCTCACCATTTTGCTTGGCGAGCCTTTGAGGATATGGAGGAGGTCGCTTAGGAAATAGTGCCTTAGCCTTTTGCACTACCGGTTCCGGTATGTCAATCGCATGCTCCCTAGACGGGTTCACTTCCTCTTGAGTCTCGTCCACCGTGTCATCAATATCAATCCGCACTTTATCATGAGCTTGCAGCACATTGGTTGGGATCTCCTCTTCTTCTACCACTTGCTCATCATCCACAATTTGCCTTTGACTTGAGGTAGGTGCATTCCCACCTCTTCCACTTCTTGTAGTAACGGCCATGGCATGCCTCATGTTATTCTCACCCTTTGGGTTCACCACCGTATCACATGGTAGTGCCCCCTTAAGACGAGAATTTAATGCTTGAGATATTTGACCCATTTGCTTAGTTGGGCATCAGAATTGGGATTCTTGTCCATCAGTTGTTTGAACATGTTCTCACTACGGCGCATTTCATTGTTGGACGAACTAGGAGCATGGGAAGGATAAGAGGGTGGGTAGCTCGGTTGTTGAAATATCGGGGGCCATTGAAAAGCTGAAACCTGATTTCCTTGATTGTTGTTCCACTCGCCTTAGTTGTTGCCTCCCCAATTGCCTTGGTTATTATTGTTATGCCAATTCCCTTGGTTGTTGCTTCCACTCTAATTGCCTTGATTGTTGTTATTCCAATTGCCTTAATTGTTTCCAGTACTCCAATTACCTTGATTTTGAGAATTCTAATTGCCTTGATTGTTTGAAGGTCTCCATTGTTGTTGACTAGGGCCTTGGAAGTTGTTTCTTTGCCCTTGAAAATTGTTAACATATTGGACCTCTTCTTCTTGGTCATTGTAAGAATCACCTTGGTCAAATCCACTATCATCTTGCACAAAATTTCCCACTCTTTGTTGCACTTGTGGACTTCTTGTTCTTCTCTTGTTCACCATCATATTTACTCCCTCCAACGCATTGACTTGCCTCGGGTTTTGCACTTGTTGAAGTTGAGCCTTTGCTAATTGGTTCATGGTGGTTGTCAACTCGGCTATAGCTTGTCCATGGTCATGTAACTCTTTATGAAGAAGAATTACATTGGGATCACCTTGTAGAACATTGGCTCTAGATTGCCACGCTGCTGAAGTGTCCGCCATCTCATCCAAAATATCACATGCCTCCGCATAAGGCGTAGTCATGAAGTTTCCACCGGCAAGTTGATTCACTACATATTGGTTGGTGGTATTGATCCCCCGATAGAAAGTTTGTTGAATCATGTTCTCCGTCATATCATTGTTTGGGCACTCTTTCACCATTTTTCTATACATTTCCCATATCTCGTGTAGTGGTTCATTGGTCTCTTACTTGAATGCTAGAATTTCATCCCAAAGAATAGCCATGTGCCCGGGAGAGAAGTACTTAAAAATAAATTTCTCCGGTAGTTCATCCCAAGTATGAATGGAATGATTTGGCAAATGTTCCAACCAATCTAAAGCTTTCCCCGTAGAGAGAAGGGAAAAAGCCTTAGCCTCAGAGCGTCCTCGGAGACATTTGTTTGTTTTCTCCCCCAATACGTATCGACGAACCCCTTCAAGTGTTTAAATGCATTTTGACCCGGTGCACCAGTGAAGAACCCTCGTTGATCGAGCAAAGTGAGCATCATGTTGGTTATTTGAAAATTGTCCGCCCTACTATGGGGAGGGACTATCGCACTTGCATACCCTTTATTCGGCAACACCCGGTGTGGAGCCACTTGTGGTGGAGGTGGGGGTGGAAAGGGAACATTGTCTTGAGGCGCTCGGCCTCGTCTATTGGCTTGAGGTTCAAGCGGGACCTCATCCATTTGATCATCCTCAACGTCCACACAC
>MCJB01050794.1:0-32115 GCA_002018475.1 Nicotiana obtusifolia | reverse complement strand
ATATATATATATATATATATATATATATATATATATATATATATATGTATGTATGTATGTATGTATGTATGTATTAAAAGCACGAAACCCCTTAGCGAAATATCATTCGTCTTATTTACCTCTTTAAAAATATATTTTATATTGGACAAAATTGTAATTTAAGTTATTTTCCTAATATTTTGGACTTATAATTAAATAAAATTTTGATAATTAAATTTTTTCTAAATAAATTAGGTAGTAAAGGAGGCAAATGGCAATTATTAAAAAAAAATAAAAATTGAATAACCGGATGACCAGCCGGACCGGACCGGATTAAACCGGTAGACCGGCCACTGGTACCGGTCACGATCCGGTCGGACAATTTTCAACCGGGGGGGCCGGACCGAAAATTACTGATTTGGTCCGGTTCTCGCCCAGAAAATGTACCGAACCGGGAAAAAAATTCTGTCCGTGACCGTACCGAACCAGTTGCCACCCCTAACCACCCCTGTAATTAGTTTTTTCTTCTCATTTTTATAGCCACTTTTTCTATCTAATATCTTCTCGTTTCTCTCAATAATAATTAAAAGTTCCATTACTAAATCATCACTGAACAAATTCTTCAAACCTCGTAAGAAAATTTATAATCACAAACACACTACACACTACACACTAAGAAATCATAAACATTAAATTTATTAAAAAGCTTCATTTATAGTCATTAAAAAGCTTTTAAGCTTTGATTTGAAATGTGTGTTATGTTAATTGAGGATATTTTTGGAGTTTATATCTTATTTGAGGAAGTTCGGTGAAGACTAGAGTTAGTTTTGGTTGTAATTTCAAATTGAAACTCGAATAAGAAAAGAGAAGAAAAATAAGAAGAATGCTCTATAAAATAAGTGTATTGTTTACCCTCGAATCAGATAACAATTAAATTTGTACGTGATTTTAAGAATACGTGGATTGATTCAACACAAATAATTAAGAATGTTAGATAAACGAGTTAAAGACAAATGACCAAACTAGTTGTAATATTATGGCCTAGCCCGAACCTAGGTTAAATGATGATTTTGACCTCGATAGGACATTTGGTTCGAGCCCAGTTGTGAATAGAGAACAGAATAATTAAATAAGAACTTCTGCAATAACTAAAAGGTAGAAAATAGATTTGTTATGGTTTGATTTGCGTGTTACAATATGTCTTACAAAATAAAAAAACTTTCCATTTATATAATAGGAGAGTTTCATCCCTAGTATAAGTCTAACAAAGATTAAAATCTTCCTTTCTTGTTAATTACTGATCTATAACCGACATCGAGCGAGATCTGTGCTGTGATATCCGGTTGGGTGCGAATATCATGGCCCTCTATCCATTGCGTGTAACCTTTTATCGTGTTTTTTGAGGTCTTAAAACTCGTCTTGGGTCCGGGGTGCGTCGCTTTATTCAGGCTCGATGATGAGCACAACGTTCATTTTTCACGGATCTCGATACAAAGGGCTCACAGCCTCAATTTCAATCTCATGTGGTCATGCCCTCATTCTGTTTTCTTCACCGGAAAATCGGGGTATGCGTTATCCACGATTTTACCCGTATACAGATAGTGCCCTCATTTTCCGGAGAGTATGTTTGCCGAAACGATCGGAAAACAATTGATGAACCTCATTTTCTTCCTTCATACGTCATAACTGAGGTGACGGATAAATCGAAATGTCCCATCAGTCGCGTCATTCTAACTTCGCACACGTGTTAGTCACCGACTGGGTGCGTTCGAATGTGAAACGTCATGCATTGATTGTTTTTCTTATATAAAAGCTTCGACCTTTTTTACTTCTTTCACTTTTCAATTCTAGAAATTTACCTTCAAACATTTTAGCGGCTTTTAACTTTTTCAAATCTTCATATATCGCTTCTTGAACCTTCATATCTTAATCTCTAATACTCATATAGTTTCCTTGGATTTCTAACCCAGATCTTCATATCCTCATCCCACTTTCGAATCTTCATATTTTTTCTTCAATTCTTCATACTTTTCCTTCAAATCTTCATATTTTCTTTCAAATCTTCATATTTTCCCAGATCACAATGGCTAAAATTTCCAAGTCTATACCTCAACAAGCTGCTCCTTTGTCTTCTAACCCGGCCACGGGTGCCAAGGTGGCCGCCCCCAAGGTGACTCAAGAGCCTCCCATGAAGAGCTTGATACCCGGGGCTGCTCTATCGGGGATGACTTCAAGGTCGAGAAGGCTTAGTCAACAAGACCGAGGCGAGGGAGCATGTAGATATATATTCTCCGTCACTGAAGAAACCCTACCCATAATTCGAGTGGACTGTGAATGGGAAGGTAAGGACGTGGTCGTCTCGGGGCCCAATGACGGTATTACTACTCACATGGAGGGTTACTTAAGTGTTTATACTTACCCATTCACGCTAGCCCTGGTAGAACCCATAGTCATTGCTTTCTGTAAAAAGGTACGAGGTGTGCCTTGGGCAAATCCGCCCATTATTTTGGAGGATTGTGATCCTCTTATGTCATTTTGTGGACAATACTGAAACCCCTCAGTTCACCCTCGACCATCTACTCCGCTTATAAAGTCCTTGAATTTTCCAAGTAGGGCTAATCAAGCTCGTCCGGCGACCAAGCAAAGCTCCATTTTCGAACATCGACGAGGACTGAAACTGAGGCTGGCAGGGGAGGTTCGTTTGGGTGAAAACCGAAGATCTAATCCTTCCCGAGTTTCTGCCGTTCCCTGAGAAGTGGAACACATCTCGTAAGTGTTGTCTTCCTTAAGTATTAACTTCTTTTCTCATTGCATGCGTTCGTTGTCGTACAACCATTGCCCAAGTTCCTAATGCAATTCCACGATTCAAGGAGTGGATCGAAGGGATCTTTAGGCAGATGATGTACTTCGAGCGCGCATGGCGCAAGCTTTCGAAGGGAAAATGGGAGGCCCGTTCTCATGGTGAGGTTTTTCCCTGAATAATTACCACCATGTTCTTGACTTAAACAGTTCCAACCCTCTCTCTTTTCTTACAAATTTGCCTAAGACCAAGAACATAGGCCGCTGGACGAGGATGAGGATTTGTCCTCGCTTGCCGAACCCTCCATTTTGAGGTAGCCTGAGGCTGCCGAGAAGGAGGAGAAGAAAAAGAAGAAAAGAAAGTCATCAGGTTCTCCAGACGCCGAGGTGAAGAAGAGGAATGTGACCATCAGGATACGGAAGCCCAAAAAGAGCGCCAAGTCTAGGGTACCCGACCCCGATGCTCTCCACCGTCTCGGGGATGAGCTGAGGATGACGACCTTTTTATTGCTCATGGGTCGACCCTCAACGAGGGGGAGTAGGTGGCGACCGAGAAAGTGGACCATGAGGTTGACCTCACTCTAACTCGGGAACCAGAGGGAGAGACAGAGGTTGTGGCCTCCTAGGAAGTCGCTCCTGTTTCGAAGGAGGCAACCATTGTCATTGACATCGTAGAGACACCCTCCTACACCGATTCCATGCTCGAAGAGGTCCAAGCGAGCAAAGAGAAGTCAAGCAAGGTGGCGCAAGTCCTAGATGACGCCCTCAATACATTCTTCGACGGCATGGATATGGCCGCACTGGAGGATTTTTCAGCGTTTGGTAAACTGGAGGTCCCGAAGAAAGATGTGCTCTCGGGAGCGGGTGGGTCGAGTTCGAGCCTAAAACTAGGGAAGCAATTTCCTGCTCCGAGCGTAGACCCTGAGCGCAAGAGAACGATCGTTCTCTCAATCCCGGAGGATGCTCGGGTCCTGTCTGCTCTGGTGGGCATAGCCAACTACCTCCGATGCTTGGTGACCTAAGAGGACCAGGTAAAGATGAATGAAGTGGGCACGTCGAGCCTCTTTAACGAGGCGCAACAGGCGCTGAACCGGGTAAGGCGTCAACCCTTTGTACTTTCTTTCGACGGAGAGGGGGTCCACCTTCTTCTATTTCTACATCTCGGATTCGACTTGTATCATGGATACTAATAGGAATTCAACCATTATGGCAAGGAAAAGTTTGATTCAGAGGGAGAAGAAGAGGCAAAAATTGGAACAGAAATATCATTCGATTCGTCGATCCTCAAAGAAAGAAATAAGTAAGGTCCCCTTTGTGAATAGCCACTTAGGTTTTTGATGTCCTCTACTAATTTCATTGGTTACAGCTTCAGTGCTTCACCATGACAGCTTCCTTCGGTACCGCTTAGAGAGTAGCCAACTCGAGTTTGAGCTAAATGAATAGGTTCGGAAGAAGGACATGTACATGACTCTTATGAGTAACAGGACGAGGCCCTCAACGACCTCCCCCGATTCTTCAAGCCGAGCTGGAAAAAGCTCAGAAGGAGGCCTAGGCCCTGAAGCGGGAACATGCCAACCTGGTTGAGAAAGATCTTTGAGGCTAAAAATAAGCAGCTAGTCGTGGTGACTAACAACAAAAATTCACAGGTACAAGAGACGATAGACTGGATCGACCAGCTTCGGGCTGTGATGAATGAGGTCAAGGCCACAACCGAAGTATGGAAGGGCAAGATGGACCTGCTAGCTTTGGAGAAGGAAGCTGCAAAGGCGGAGCTGGCATCGGTCGAGAACCAACTCTGGGTGGCAAAAGGCAAAGCTGAAAAGTGGTCTTGGCTAAATGATGACCTTGAGCACAACTAAGCTTGACTGTCACGGAACATGATGCTCTCGGACAAGAATATGCCGTGTTAAGGTCTAAATTGGATGCAACCTCTGCTGATGTCGAGGAAATGGTGGCTCAGTACAAGGCCGATGTAGAGGTAGTCGAGGCTCGTTTAAAGACGAAGATTGAGTATATGAAATGGCTATCCCGGAAACAGACCCTCGAAGAGATCCATGCCCGAGGTTTTGGCCTATCGATTGAGATTGAACAATCTAGGAGCTCGAGGCTGAGACAAAGGAGCTATACGAGCATGAGGGTCTTGAAGGCTCCAAGGGTTCCAAGAGCTCGGAAGGCTTCGAGCGCTCTGATGGTTCTGGTGATGAGTCGGGCCCTGGTGAAGACCAGGCGTAGACGCCTTAGTATTTTTCCAGTTTTTCCTTATGTATTTTTTTGTTTATTTTGAGGCTGTGTATCGGGCTTTATAAATATATTTTGGATTATATAAAATTTTTCCCTTTCTGGCAATACCGTGCCTTTACTTTTCCAGCATATTCTTGTAATTTCTACTTGTGTATTGTTTTTGATGCCTTAGTATAGAATTAGATGTAGTTCTGGAGCATCCATTTTTCGGAGGTTCGAATAGGGTCCGACTTTGATGCAACTTTAGTTTGCTTGTGGCTTCGAACCATCAGTGAGATCGGAGGTTTTTAAGACGCTTAAGTGATTTTGGATAATGTTTTTGCTAAGGGTAACCTTTTGGTAGGTTTCAAATTTTTGTAAGGGCCTTACTTTCTAGTTATGGACTTTGGACGTCTCCGAGCCGTTTCTAGGGCAGCTGTAGCCTTTTATATTTGGGCACCGCCTAATAGTTTTGGTGCCTCCGAGATTCGGTAGCCCGAGCCATTTGAATATTCATCGGGCGATAGTCCCCCAGTAGGGATAGCCTATGGGCTTGACAGTCCCCGAGTAGGTGTAGTCCATGGGCTTAGGATCCATGATCGAAGAAGCAAAATGCGCATAGAAATTTCTTTCATTGCTAAGTATGCAAGGTACACGATCGAAGGCACATAAAAACTTGGGCCATGGCTAGAGTGGACTATGCGGGCATAGTTCATATGACCATTTGGCCCTTACAATGAATCCTAACCACCAAAATCTTAATCCGAGGGTAATGGCCTCTAGGCTTCGAGTTCGAACATGTGAGGGCTCGGATATTGTTGACCTGAAGCAAACGATCATTGATTCCAATTTGAAACCGGTCTTCAAATCTAAGGTAGCACGTTTTACTATTGCCTCATTAAAAACCTTGCCAAAAAACCCACTTTAGAACAAAACCGGTTCAAGGAAAAAAGAGCGCAACACGTGCTTTTTGACCTAATAGCCACATCCGTCCTTGGCCGATTACTCGTGTACGTTAGTCCGATTTATAACGAAGTATGAGTTCTGGTTGGACTCAGTTGCCTTTTTGGGTCATGTTGTGTCTTCTGATGGTATCTAGGTAGATTCTAAGAATATTGAGGTAGTTCAGAACTTCACTAGGCCTGCTTCACCTACAGAGATTCGGAGTTTCTTAGGTTTGACGAGCTACTATCGCTGATTCATGGATGGGTTGTCATATATCTCAGCCCCGTTGACCAAGTTGACTCAAAAAGGTGCTCTTTTTCAGATTGTTTGACGAGTGTGATCACAACTTTAAGAAACTCAAGACTGCCTTGACTGCAATGCCAATGTTGGTATTGCCTACAGGTTCGGGGTCTTACATTATGTACAGTGATGCATCATGTATTGGATTTGGCACAATATTGATGCAGGATGGTAGGGTCAGTGCCTACGCGTCTTGTCAATTGAAGGTCCATGAGAAGAACTACCTTGTGTATGATTTGGAGTTAGCAGTCATCGTTCACGTTCTCAAGATTTTGAGGCTCTATCTATATTACGTGCCATGCGAGGTCTACACCGATCATTGCAATCTCCAGCATCTATTGAAGCAAAAGGATCATAACTTGAGGCAACAGAGATGGTTATGCTTATTGAAAGACTATGATATCACCATATTATATTATTCGGGGAAGGCCAATGTGGTGGCCGATGCCTTAAGTAGGAAGGCAGAGAGCATGGGTAAGTTGGCATTTATACCGACAGTGGAGAGGCAATTAGCCATAGATGTTCAGCATTTGGCTAACAAGTTTGTGAGGTTGGATATTGCGGAGCCTAGCAGGGTTCTCATTTGTGTTGTGGCACAATCATCTTTGTTGGAGTGCATTTGTAAGGCCTCGTAAAATTTCACCTAGAACCTAGGGTTTCGTGGTGTCGAGTAGGCTAATGTGTTTGAGGATGATTTTTGCAGAACATGGCAGTTTTTAGGATGATTTTTGCAGAACATGGTGTTTCTGTGGTCCACTATGCGACCACACAACCTCCTTGCGTACCACAGATCGGTTGCAGAATGCAATAGGACCTAGGCCAAATTTTGAAGACATTTGCGGTCAACTATGCGATTGCATAATCATTTCGCGGGCCGCACAATTCATCTCATATTAAGCATGAAGATTTTTGGAAGGAGATTTTGCGGTGCGTTATGCGACCACATAACCGTTCTACGGGCCGTATAACGGCCACAGACCTGACTAGGCCTGCCTAGTTTTGGGACCATTTTGTTGTCCCCTTTGCGGTCCGCATATTCGTTTTGTGGTCCAAACTACGATCGCAAACCCGATTTCGTAGGCTAAAGTTTGGGAAAATTTTACCCGACCCCATTTTGAATAAAAGCCATTAGGGCTCATTTAGATGGCAAAAGTCAAATAGTTTTAGATAGAGGGGAGGAATTAGAGAGAGAGAGAGAGAGAGAGAGAGGAACTACAACTCCTTCCTCTTCAATACCTTGCTCAATCCTTAGAGAATTTACAAGGAAAGCTTGGGTAAGGTTCTAACCCTAGCCTTCAATTTCGAGTTTGGGCAGAAGTTGGGTAATGGGGAGTGTAATTCTTGGGTATGGGAGTTGTTATTTATGCATGCATGTACCAATAAGGATGGTGGGGAGGTCATCTTACTAATATGTGTAGGCTCTTGGTGTTGGATTGGTTGTGGGGTGAAGGAGACCTTGTAGAAGAACCTTGTAGTTAAATTTGCATGCATAATGTTTGATGAAATGCTTAAATGAGCTGAACCCATGAACCTCTTCCTAATTATGGTTTGATTTTGTCGTCTCTCTAATAGATTGAAGTGGCTAGGATTTCTGGAACGTATTAAATTAAGGAAAGCTCAAGTGAGGTATGTTGGCTAAACTCCTCTTGTAAAATGGAATTCCATGATGTCCTCATAAGTTGCAATTATGATTGGCTCAAGTTCTTATTTCTCATGTTCCGAGTGCTTCCTAATAAATTTGATTACTCTAAATAAGTGTTGTGTTGAAAGATGTATGTACTCAAAACGTGTTCCAATTGTTCCTATCATATCATGACTTGCTCCGAGAATCTAACCGAGTATGACCAATGTATCAAAGTTGTTATGATTTAAATCCTGTTTTAATTGCAAGTTATTGGGCCTAATTGTTGAATAAAAACTTAAATATTGCTCATATATGGACTTAAAGTCTTGATAATAGATGTCCTTATTGTTGATAACCCATGATGCTTCTTGAGAGTGAAAGGAGTGAGTATGAAATATGAAATACGGCCGACGTGCCAAGAATGAAATTACACTTGTGGCCACTAGTGACAATGAAATGAAAAGATGTGTGAAAGATTATGAAATGAACTGTAACTCCTTTTTCTAATAAATTTTTTGGGAGTATCGTTTAGCCACCGAGGAAGGGTAGGTTGAAATAACCTAACCCCGAAACTACACGTGTCGATGTAGGACCGATTGAGGGGTAAATCCTCGTATTTATGTGTTGAGATTATTCCCCTTAAATGGGATGAGATTGGTGTGTTGAGATTATTTCCCTTAACTGGGATGAGATGATTGCTAGCATAAAGTGATGTCGACCCACATGACATTATAGTGAGACGGCTTAGCCGATCGGGCTGAGATCGGACACCATGCCGCGCAAATGGCTGTGTTGTGATTGGATATCTCAGGGTGAGACGGCTTAGCCGATCGGGCCGTGATCGGGCTCCGTGCTAAAACACGGTGGTGTATCGGTACTAAAGATCTCCCAATCTAAAAATATTGATATTTACTCGGAAACTTATTTTTCTCTTAACTTGTCACTTTAATATTGTTTGAGACTCTCATTGCTTCCATTTTGTTTCTCCTTGTACTGTTACTTGATTCTTCGAGAGGGTGTTAGTCTTACATACTAGTACTATTCCATATGTATAACGTCCCTTTTGCCGGGGGCACTACATCTTTAATGGATACAGGTGGTTTCATAGAAGGCGGCATCGATCACTAATAGCGGTACACCCTCTCCTCAGCTAACTTGGTGAGCCCCACTTCATTCCCGAATCTTGTATCTTTTGTTCCTTATGTATAGTGTTTTGAGTTATAGTCGGGGACTTATTGCCGGCACTATCATAGTACTCTTTGGTATCCGTTAGAGGATCCATAGACATAGTGTGGGTCTGTATGTTTTATTGGTTAAGTAAAACTTGAAATGCTGAACTTGAAACACATGTCCCACTTCTAAAGATACGTATGTGTATTGTATTCTGGGGAATTTGTAATGATTCTACTAATGGTAATGAAATTGGTATTGTTCATGTAATCTTCTCATTGTATAATTAATGGAATACATCTTCACTCTATTCATTGGTAAGGTCGAGTAGAAAGCATCTAGTAGGCTTGCTAGACCGGGGTGTCTCGGTTGAGTGCTAGTTGTGTTCCCGGAGGGTGGGACATGACAGCATTAAGGCTCGCCAGTTTGATGTTCCTCACTTGTTGATGTTGAAAGACACTATGCAGCGACATCGTGCCAAGAAGTTAGTGATTGGGGATGATGGTGTTATGCGTCTTTAAGCCCGGATTTGTATTCTAAATGTTGATGGGTTGAGAGAGTTGTTCCTTGAGGAGGCTAAAAGTTCACGGTATTCCATTCACACAGGTGTCAAAAAGATGTATCGTGACTTAAAGCAGCATTATTGGTGGCGAAAGATGAAGAAGGACATTCTTGGACATGCCTCTCGGTGTTTGAATTGTCAACAGGCGAAGTATGAACATCAAAAACTTGGTGGGTTGACTCAAACGTTAGTGATACGGAGTGGAAGTGGGAGCGCATCACGATGGACTTTGTGGTAGGCTTACCATAGACCTCGAGGAAGTATGATGTTGTTTGGTTCATTGTGGACCAGTTGACTAAGTCTGCACATTTCATTCCGGTGATGACTTCCTATTCTTTTGAGAGGTTGGCTCAGATTTACATATGGGAGATTATCCACCTGCACGGTGTGCCCATTTCCATCATTTCGGATCAAGGCACACAATTCACTTCACATTTTAGAGAGCTGTTCAGTGTGAGTTGGGAAGCAGGTTGAGTTAAGTACCACGCTTCACCCTCAGATAGATGGTCAGTCCTAGAGGACCATTCAGATTTTGAAAAATATGTTAAGGGCATGGTCTATTGATTTCAGGGGTCAGTGGGACCAGTTTCTACCTCTAGCAGAGTTTGCCTACAAAAATAACTACCAGTCGAGCATCCAGCTGGCTCAATATGAGGCCTTATATGGAAGGCGATGTCGTTCTGGGGTTGGATGGTGTGAGCCCGCTGAGGCTAGATTGTTGGGCAAGGACTTGGTTCATGATTCTTTGGAGAAAGTGATAGTGATTGAGGAGTGGCTCTGTACAGCTCAGTCCAGTCAAAAGAGTTACGCTGAGAGGAAGGTTCAGGATGTGGCTTACATGGAGGGTGAGAAGGTTCTCCTCCCAGTGTCGCCTATGAAGGGCTTAATGCGTTTTGGGAAGAAGCGCAAGTTGAGCCTGAGGGTTTTTGGCATATTTGAGATCTTGGAGAGAGTAGAAGGTTTCTTATAGGCTTGCATTGCCTCCTAGCCTAGCAGGGTTACATCTGGTCATTCACGTTTCCATGCTTCGGAAGTCTCATGATGATAGGTAACATGTTTTGAACTTCATCATGGTGCAGCTTGATGATAATTTGACCTATGAGGAAAAACCGGTAGCTACTCTAGACCGGTAGGTTCGAAAGTTGAGATCTAAGGATATTCCTTCGGTGAAAGTGCGTTAGAGAGATTAGCCGATTGAGGAGGCTACTTGTCACGCCCTGACTCCGGGAAGCGCGACCGGCACTCAACCGAGTGAACCCTGCCGAGCAAGCCTGTTAGATTTCCTTCTACCCAAACTCAATCATGAATAAAGAGGAGATGCACTCCATTAATCAAACACTGAAAAGATTTCATTAACAACTCCCATTTTATTTCCATTAGCTACTTCTTTCATAATTTTCAAAATATTGTAAGCTTATAAATGTAATGAAAAACATGTTTGCCAAATACCAACATTTCTAGTTCAATTCCCCACATCAAACACCACCCACATCCTGTCTATGGAGCTCTAAGTACAACAGAAGAGTAATATGGAAATGCCGGCAACAAGGTCCCGGCTATACCTCAAAACACAAAGTACAACATCAAATGATATCAGGCCCGGAATAGAGTAGGGCTCACCAAAACCTGCTGAATAGGAAGTAACTACTAACGAGGACAAAATTTG
The DNA here is from genome assembly GCA_002018475.1 of Nicotiana obtusifolia. Lineage (NCBI taxonomy): Eukaryota > Viridiplantae > Streptophyta > Magnoliopsida > Solanales > Solanaceae > Nicotiana > Nicotiana obtusifolia. Next base: position 20,850 of record MCJB01050794.1, on the reverse strand, counting down.
CTCGCTGATGAACCACCTGCATCTATTGAAGATGCAGTGCCCCCAGCAAAAGGGACGTTAGTACTGTCATGGGCTGCTTTCCAGCCTCACCCCGTGACCTCTTAGACGCTCCCCCTGGCGTCCTGGTAAGCCTCCCAACACCTAGCGCCACGGTTGGTCATGTGGTCTCGGCAGCGCCAAGTGACAAGCGCGCATATGCCTCTGTCGTCCCACCGATAGTCCTCGCCAACGCCCAGCGGCTGGGAAGTGCCAACAGTGCCGCGCGCACAGACCATCATGTTTCCAACAGTGCTGCACGCACAGACAACGCCGCGTGCACAAGTCCTGATCAGCGCCCAGCCGCAGGCAGATACAAATAGTGTCACGCGCGCCGACACCACCGAGCCCGCAGACCCTGATGCTCAAGACAAAGTTGCTGCCAATGGACTTGTTTCCACCTTGTAGAAGGATAAATCTTTTTTCATTGTAAATATAGAGTAATTTTACTTCATTTACTTTCAGTGTGCTTCTATAGCTTATTTAGGTCAAGTCATGTAACTTTGATTTATTTTTTTTAAGCATTATTAGGGGTGATCAAGCATTCAAACATTCAAGCAAGCAAACATTTCTCTGTACTGGTGTCTCCCCCCTCGACACCGCGTAGCCTTTTGTAATAGCTTTCATTTCATCAATGATTTCAGCTTTCATTCTCAATTTCTCATTTCAGTTCTCTCAGTCGCTCATGATATTGGTTTTCCTATACGGCACTAACAATCTAGTCTAGCGTACAGAGAGGATCTCCGTTGGCGGACAACAATCACAGTGACATTGATTGCTTAGCCTTACGTTGCCCTTCTAAGGAATCTTAGGAAGGCGCCGCGTAACAGTTGGTATCAGAGCCTAGGCTCGACATCGGATGAGGGAACACATTTTCATTACCACCATTTTTGACCATGGCAAATTATGGGGATCGCATCACGGTCCTCGAAGAGACGGTTGACATACTACGACCATCGTGGATACGGTGCCTGATTTAAGAACCGGCCTAGTGCAAAGGTTGGACCATCTGGACCGTAGAGTGCGGTAGGCTGAAGTTGACATAGCAAACATTAGTTGTGACTCCGAGGAAGACCGGCAAACGGCAGCCGCAGAGACAGCTAAAATCCATGGCAAATTTGAGGACCTCCAATAGGACCCTTCGGGAACTCGAGGCAGACGGAATGACTGCCATGCAGAAAATCATAGACAACATGACGGGCCAGCTCAATATTGTCAATGCTGCACTTCAATGCCTACTTAGAGGAGGCGAAAAGCAAATCAGGGGTGCCATGAACATCGCCCCTATGCCACAAAAGATGAAAATTCCTGAGCCAAAGCCATACAACGGAGCTCGGGATGCTAAAGAAGTGGAGAATTTCATCTTCGATATCGAACAATACTTTGATGCCGTAGGACAATTGGAAGAAGCCAAAAAAGTAGCATTTTCTGCCATGTATCTTCAGGGTGATGCTAAACTCTGGTGGCGAGTGAAATACGAAGCCATCAGGATCGGGGAAGATACTCTCCAGACATGGGCAGAATTAAAAGCAGCCATACGCCAGCAGTTCTTCCCCGAAAATGTGGAATACAATGCACGGAGAAAGCTGCGGGAACTCCGTCAGACCAGGTTAGTGCGGGATTATGTGCGGGAACTCTCCGCGCTCATGCTAAGCATATGGGATATGGGGGACAAAGCAAACTATTCACATTCATAGAAGTTTTGAAACCTCATGCTTGTATGGAGCTGCAAAGACAAAGGGTAGATACTCTGCCCAAGGTCATCCAAGCTGCAGAACGCCTTGGGGATTATCATATGGAAAATCAGAAGGATAGGCCCCAGCCGCCTATCCGAGGGGGATACAACGGGAGCCAACCTAGCAATGGTGGCCCTAGCAGAAATAGAGGAGATGGAAGTGCATCCAAATCTAAGGCTCCTTCCTCAAGCAGCAACAATGTTGCATCGGTCAACAACAATTAGGGGAGAAAGCCCCTTTCAGAATGCCGTCATTGTAGTGGGCAACATTGGAACAACGAATACCCACATACACAGATCAACGCTCATCAGACTATTTAAGATGGGTCAGATAATGACTCAGACGATGCAGAGCAAGTAGGTGCCCTCAATGCGATTGTTGCTTTCATCCCTGATACCTTAGCGGGAACCAGTGCTGGTAACCCTAAGAAGAACGCATTCCTAATCTCCAAGAAAGGGAAAAATAAGGCGGATGAGAACCCTCCCACCACACAAGAGAGGACCTTAATGTTCGTCGAAATGAAAGTAAACGACAGACCCATTCGAGCAATTATAGACATGGGTGCTACCCACAACTACTTAGCCTCGACTCAGGTGGAGCGCCTCGGTCTAGTTGTGTAAAAGAGTAGGGGCCGTGTCAAGGCTATCAACTGACCACCCCAGCCAGTGAGTGGAATAGCCAAAGAAGTGCCAATGAAGCTTGGCCCATACAAGGGAAGATTCAACCTAGCATATTTATCATCGATGACTTCGAACTGATAGTGGGATTGGAATTCCTGAGGCAAACCAACACCATACTGGTACCGTACGCCGACATGCCCCTGATGATGGGAGACAACAGGGCCAAACCCTGCATCATACCATGCATACCCATAAAGATGGCCGCTGAAAACATCTCGCCATGCAATCAAAAAAGGGAGTCAAAAGACATGAACCTATGGTTCCGACTACCCTCAGCATCAAGAATCAAAAATCATATCATCAGTGTCAAACAACTAATGGTTCCCCTCAGTGTGTGAAGACTTGTCAAGCATGCCAGAAGGGCAAGTCGGATCGCTTAGCGCAAGCGGGACTCTTGGAGCCGCTACCTGTCCCACAGAGACCTTGGGAAAGCGTTTCCCTGAATTTCATCATAGGATTACCCAAGGTCGGAGATCTTGCAACCATATTGGTTGTGGTAGACCGGGTTTCCAAGTATTCCACCTTCATAGCAGCCCCACAGAACATATCGATAGAAGAAACAACTTGACTCTTCTTCTCTCATATTGTCAAATATTGGGGCCTGCCCAAAGACATCATTAGTGACTGCCACTCACGCTTCACTAGCAAATTCTGGACCCATCTCTTTGGTTGCGTCGGATCCAAATTGAGTCACAACTCAAACATTCATCAACAAGCAGATGGCCAGACAGAACGGTTCAATGACATGCTGGAGGAATATCTCCGCCACTTTGCAACCGAATCATAAAGAAATTAGGTGAAGCTTTTGGATGCTGCTCAACTATGTTTCAATTTACAAAGTACTCCAGTACAGACAAAAGTGCTTTTAAAATTGTTACTGGACAGCAATCGCTACTCCCACAGAATGTGAATGCACCAAACATGCCAAAATCGCCTCGAGCTGCCAGTTTCTCAAAGGAATGAGAGCAAATTTATGAGATAGCGTGGAGCTATCTTGTCAAAGCCTAAGAGAGGACAAAGAGGTATGCCGAACAAAACCTTCGCTTTATCTAACATCAAGCAGGTGACAAAGTGATGGTAGGAATCCCAAAGTAGTACTTGTTTGTAGAGAGGACCCATGACCCTCGCCTACTACAAAAATACATCGGACCATTGTCTATTGAAAGTCGCATTGGGAGAGCCACATACCAGGCGAATACCCCAGCCTGGTGGAAAATCCATCCAATCTTCCATGTCAGCCGCCAAAAATCATTTCAGAAAGACATGGAGCATCATTCAGAAAGCCGCCTCACAAGATCAAGGAGAACAGACCTCCCAGCCAACAAGAGTCTGACTAATCATCATCTTGAAGGTAAGGCTCCAAGGACGTCACCAATTCAGGTGGGGGAGAATGTCATGGGCTGCTTTTCAGCCTTGTCCCATGACCCCTTGGACGCTCGCCATGGCGTCCTAGCGAGCCTCCCAATGCCTAGCGCCACGGTCGGCCCCGTGGTCTCGTTAGTGCCAAGTGACAAGCGCGCATATGCCTCTATTGCCCCACCGATAGTCCTCGCCAGCGCTCAGCGGATGGCAAGTGCAAACAATGCCGTGCACAGACAATGTCGCGTGCATAGACCATCATGTTGCCAACAGTACCGCGCGCATAGACAATGCCACATGCACAGCTCCTGATCCAAGTGCCAACGCCCAGCTGCAGGCAGATACAAATAATGGCGCGCGCGCCTTCAGCACCGCGCGTGCACACCCTGATGCTCAAGACAAAGTTGCTGCCAACCGTCTTGTTTCTACCTTGTAGAAGACTAAGTCTTTTTTCATTGTAAATATAGAGTAGTTTTACTTCATTTACTTTCAGTGTGCTTCTATAGCTTATTTAGGTCAAGTCATGTAACTTTGATTTATTTTTTTTAAGTATTATTAGGGGCGATCAAGCATTCAAACATTCAAGAAAGCAAACATTTCTCTGTACTGGTGTCTCTCCCCTTCGACACCATGTAGCCTTTTGTAATAGCTTTCATTTCATCAATGCAATCAGCTTTCATTCTCAATTGCCCATTTCAGTTCTCTAAGTCGCTCACGATATTGGTTTTTCCATACGACACTGACAATCTAGTCTAGCGTACGGAGGGGACCTCCGTTGGCGGACAACAATCATACTGACATCGATTGCTTAGCCTTACGTCGACCTTCCAAGGAATCTCAGGAAGGCACCGCGTAACAGTACATATGGAATAGTACTAGTATGTAAAGCTAACTGTCCTCTTTCAAAATAGAATGCCAATGTAAGAAAGGGAAAACCGTAGAAACAACAAGTCACAATCAACAATATCCAAATGCTAAACATAATAAATTTTAAAATACAAAAATAAATATATATTTTTGGTTGGGAGATCATTAGCATCGATATACCACCGTGTTTGTAGCACAGATTCCGATCACGACCGATCGGCTAGGATATCTCCCCACGAACAATGTGGTTCAACATGTGATACGAAAAAGAAGTGTTACCAAGAGTAGTACAACCATGTGCGCAACATGGCATCTGATCTCCACCCGATCAGCTAGGCCGCCTTTCCACATATGCTGTGTGGGTTGACTTCTTCAAATCGCAGCTATTTTCAATCTTGTGCCAATTAAGGGGAATAATCTCCTACCAAATAAGGGGAATAATCATGATCCATCACAATCCACCCCTACACCGGCATGTGTAGTATCGGGTATGGGCCTTATGACCCACCCTTCCTCGATTTGCGAATGATACTCCCAAAAATATTTTTAGTTTACACACAAGGGAAACAAAATCACAAATATATTTACCTCATCATCTTTTACATTGCATAAGTCTCAACTAGTATTTTCAACCAATCACAACAATAATATTTCCTTGGCACTATTGGCTATTCACAAGATTCTTTATTCAAGGCACGGTGGCCGTATTTCAAATTCCACACTTTCATATCTTTCCTTTCATGGATCATCACCCGCAAATATCAACATATATACTATTCCGGAAATCACAACTTTAAGTTCATTGGAAATGAAGAATTTAAGCACAATAGATTTCTTTCCAAGAAATGGAGTAAAAAGATTGGCAATTGATGCGCAAGTTAAAATCATAAACAAATAACACACCATTCTATTTTAAAATAATAATTTTGGAACAGTTGAATCAAAGCTCATTTCATAATCTTTCTCACATCATCTTATTTAAGTGTCACCACTAGCCACAAGTATAACTTTCATTCTTGGCACATTGGTCACACTCTATATACCCAATTCACTTATTTCATTTTCAAACCTTTTTATAGATTATCAACAACAATACATTTTCAATCAAGACCTAAGGTACATATATGAGCAATTAAGAGTCTTAAGCATATCGAGTTTTTCTCACACAATTAGGCATACTAGCTTTCTTTTGAAACACGACTCAAAGCCATAACATTCTAATATGTAACCCATATTTTGAACGTATATCTATTTACATAAGGCTCATTCACAATAGGCAAGTCTATAAGGAATAGCCCGAAACATAGGAATTAGGAACTTGAGTCAACCATACTTGAAACTTACGGGAACATCATGGAATTCAATTCTTAGAGAGTAGTTTAGTCAACATATCTTGTTTGAGCTTTCCTTGAGTTACTACAACGTCCCAACACTTCTAGAAATAATAATCTATAGGAAGAACGAAAATTGAATAATAATTAGAAGGATTCACATGGTGTAACTCTCTTAGGAATTTTGTCAAACACCTAGTATGCAAAATAGACTATAAAGCACTACAATGCTAATCCCTTCCTCCCTCAACCAATTTCAATAAGAAACTACCCAAACTAGTTCGTTAACCTCACATACTACAAGCTATTGATACATGCATGGCCTAATTCCAACTCCATAACCTAGTTAAACCTATAACAATTTCATGAAGATTTTAGGTCAAGGTCTTACACGGGTAGATGATGGTCTAGTGAATGGCTTCTTTATTCTTGAAGATTGGTGCAAGATCGGATGATCAGAATGGTAGCTTTCCTCCTTCTCTCTCTAAAATGCTCTCACCTCTCTCTAAAATCATCAGATAATTACCCCAAATAAGCCCCAAAGCCTATTTATCAAAATGGGGTCGGGTTATAAAAATAAGAAAATGGACCCTTCGAACTCAGGTATGCGATCGCATAACTGACCGCAGAACAAGTATGCGGTCCGCATAATGGACCGCAAAAGTGATCGCCAAAAACTGGGAAGATCTGGACAGGTCTGCGATTGGTCTACGGTCTGCAGACCACTTATGCGACCGCAGAATGGGCCACAAAATCGCTTAATGGAATTACTTATGCTAACTCTGCGGCAGAAGTGCGGACCACGAAATCGATTTTCGATCGCACAATGAACTGCAAAACAACCCTCAAAATTTAACAACTCCCTGCTCAACTCTGCGACGCTTATGCGGCCCGCAGAATGGATTTGTGTCGCGAATCTGACCGCATAATTGGCCCTTCAGCAAAAAAAAAAAAAAATTTCCACCAACACCTCGATGCATTCTTCTACCCAATAAGTCCGTTCCGCGCCGAGCAAGAATTTCTACAATCCTCAAACACATAAGCCTACCTTGGCACCATAAAACTTGAATCCCTTGGCAAAATTTTATGGGGGCTTATACTACTTGAGATTCCGAGTATGACGTGAGGAGAAGATATCCATATATTTTTACTAGTCCAGGTATATTTCTATGTCCGTTTGAGGACGAACGTTTCTTTTAGAGGTGGAGAATGTAACGACCCGACAAGTCATTTTTCATACTAGCTCCCAATTTTGTGCTGGCAATTCATAGCTTTATTGGGTGATTTATGACTTTTGTGCATGATCCTTGTCGATTTTCGGAAAGTTTAAATGTGAATTTTTAAAGAAAATGTGATTTTCAACTTTGAAAATGGCTAGAGTTGACCACGGTCAATATTTTTGGTGAACGATCCCGAATCGGTATTTTGATGATTTTGGTAGGTTCTTATGATGATATTGGACTTGTACGCATGGTTGGTTGTGGTCTCGGGGGACCCAAGGCAGTTTCAGTGCTTTATGTATAAAGTTGGAAAAGTCCATATTCACTGCTTCCCAAATAGAATCATACCTTCTCCGCGTACGAGGTAGGCTTGTGATAAAGTCCATGCTCACTGCTTCCCAGTTCCATGTTGGGATCTCTATCTCTTGTAATAAACTCTTAGGATTCTGGTGCTCAAACTTTACCTGCTGGCAATTAGTACACTGGGCCACGAACTCTGCCATGTCAAGTTTCATTATGTCCCTCCAGTAAATCCGCTTAAGATCATGGTACATCTTAGTATAGCCTGGATGAATGGTGTACATAGAATGATGTGCCTCTTCCATAATTTGCCTGCGCAACCATGCAACATCTGGAACACAAAGTCTATCTTTATATTTGAGGACTCCGTCAATAGTAACTCTGTACGGTGACTTTTTCTTTGTTTTGGCTACTTGACTTTACTCAATTAGAACTGGATCTTCATATTGCCTTTATTTCACTTTAGTCACGATCAAGTGGTAGCTGAATTCTGAATTGCAACTCCTGCATCCTCTGAATCTATCAATTTAACTCCCAAACTGGCTAACTGATGGAGTTCATGAGCTAACTCCCTTTTCTGAGGCTACCAGTAAGCTAAACTCCCAATGGACATACGGCTGAGAACATCAGCTACACATTAGCTTTATTGGTTGATAGAGAATGTCAACGTCGTATTCCTTTAGAAGTTCTAATCACTGTCTTTATCACCACTTCAAATCCTTCTGCTTAAATATGTATCGGAGGCTCTTTTGATCTGTATAGATATCAACATGAACGCCATCAAGATAGTGCCTCTAAATCTTAAGTGAATGAACAACAGCTGCTAGCTCCAAGTCATGTGTAGGATAATTCGGCCCGTGCTTCTTCAACTGTTTGGAAAATAAGCAATTACCATTCCATGCTACATTAGCACACAACCTAGGCCAATCCGAGAAGCATCACTGTAAATAATATAACCCTCGGATCCCTCTAGAAGTGTAAGAATTGGAGCTGTAATCAACCTGTTCTTCAACTCGTGGAAACTCCGCTCACATTCATCTGACCACTGAAATTTGGCTGCATTCTATGTTAATCTGGTTAGTTGCATTGCAAGGGAAGAAAAACCTTATACAAACCTCCTATAATACCTTGCCAAACCTAGAAAAGTATGTACCTCAGTTATCGTCGTAGGCCTGGGTCAATTCATCACTACCTCAATCGTCTACCATTTACTTTGATGCCCTCTGATGATACTATATGTCTAAGAAATGCTATCGAACTCAACCAGAATTTGCACTTTTAGAATTTGGCATACAACTTCTAGTCCTGAAGGATACCTAACCCTGTGCGTAGATGTAAGGCCCCATAAAAGTTTCACCTAGAACCCAAGGTTTCCTGGTGCCGAGGTAAGCCTATGTGTTTGAGATTCGTAGAAATTCTTTATCGCTCGCATGCTCGCGCGGTACAGACTTTTTGGTTGTACAGTGCGTCGGGGAGTTAGAAGAAATTTTTTTTTGCAGAATAGGGCATTTCTGCATTCCACTATGCGGCGGCAGAATCACTTTGCGGACCGCAGATCCGCCGCAGAGTGCAAAGGGCCCAAGCCAAATTTTGAAGAGAATTTTGCAGTTGATTTTGAGGCTGCAAAGATCATTTCGCAGCCGCACAATCCGTCGCATATCCACCAAGAAGAATTCCGGAGGGAAACTTCGCGGTGCGTTATGCGACCGCATAACTGTTCTGCGGGCCGCATAACGGCCGCAGACTTGACCAGGCTAAGCCCAAATCTGGGACCATTTTTGCGGTCCCCTTTGTGGGCCACATACTCATTTTGCGGTCTGGTCTGCGAACGCAGACCCCATTTCGTAGGCTTAGATTTGGAAAAATTTTACCCGACCCTATTTTGATAAATAGACTTAAGGGACCGTTTTTGAAGGGGAGTTCTGATATTTTAAGAGAGAGGGGAGGAACTAGAGAGAGAAGGAGGAGCTCCAATACCTTCCACTTCAATTCCTTGCTCAAGCCTTGGAGAATTCACTAAGAAATCTTGAAAAATTGTCCACTAAAGAGGTAAGGTTCAAGCCCTAGCCTTCAATTTCGAAATTTGGACTGGGAATAGGTATGGGGAAAAATGGTTTTGAGGATAAGAGTTGGTTAATGATTCATGCATGTGCCAATGAAGGTGGTAGGGAGGTTGTGGAGTATATATGGGTAACCTATAGAAGTGGGGATTGCTTGTGAGGTAAAGGAACATCACCATGGGCCCTATAATCGAATATTCCCACCTAGTGTTTGATGAAATGCTCGAATGAGCTGAACCCACGAATATCTTCCTAATTATGGTTCAGTTTTTGTTGTGTCTCTGAATATATTAAAGTTTCTAGGATTTCCGAATTATTGTAGTAATTTAAGAAAAGCTCAAAGCGAGGTATGTTGGTTAAACTTCTCTCTTAGAATCGAATCCCATGATGTTCTCATAAGTTTCATGTATAATGGGCCAAGCTCTTATTCTCATGTTCCGACTTTTCATTATAAATTTGGCCATTCCGAATAAGCTTGTGTTCAAAGATATATGCTAATAATGTGTGCCAAATGATCCTGTTATATTGTGTTCTCCTTCGGGAATGTATTCAAACGTGACTAATGTGTCGGAATATTATGATTCCAATCATGTTTCAATTGCAACTTATTATGCTAAATTGTGGAAGAAAACTCAATGTAATTTAGATTCTTATTTGCTACTATGTATACATAATATCTTGATTAGAAATGCCTTGTTGTTGATAATCCATGATGATGCTTGAAAGTGAAAGGAGTGAGCACAAAATATGTAATACGGCCGACGTGCCAAGAACGAAATTACACTTGTGGCCACTAGTGCGAATAAAATTAAAAGACGTGTGTTAGTCTATGAAATGAGCTATAAATCCTTTTTATAATAAATGTTTTGGGAGTATCGTTTAGTCACCGAGGAAGGGCACGTTGAAATAGCCTAACCTTGAAACTACACGTGCCGGTGTAGGAGTGGTTTAGGGGTAAAATCCTCGTAGTGATGTGATGAGATTGTTTCCCCATAAATGGGATGAGATTGATGTGTTGATATAAGTCCCCACAATTGGGATAACATGATTGCGAGCGGAAAGTGATGTCGAAATAGAAAGTATTGTGGTGAGACTTCTTAGCTGATCGGGCTTAGATCAGACGCCGAGCCGCGCACATGGTGGTGTTATAATAGAATGTTTTGGGGGTAAGATGGCTTAGCCGATCGGGTTGTGACCGGACTCCGTGCTAAAAACACGATGGTATATTGGTACTAAAGATCTCCCACCCTAAAACATTGTTATTTACTTAAAATTTATCTTTCTCTTAACTCGACACTGTTATATTGTTTGAAGTTCTCATTGATTCCATGTTCTTTCTCATTGAATTGTTACTCGTTCAATTGAGAGGGTGTTTAGTCTTACTAACTAGTACTATTCCATATGTACTAACGTCCCTTTTGCCGGGGGCGCTGCATCTTAAATGGATACAGGTGGTTTCAGCATGCGGCATCAATCAGTGATAGTGGTACACCCTCTTCCCAGCTGACTTGGTAAGCCCCACTTCATTTCGGGCTCTTGTATCTTTTGTTCCTTGTGTATAATATTTTGAGGTATAGTCGGGGCCTTGTTGCCGGCTATTATAGTACTCTTTTGTATGCGTTAGAGGCTCCGTGGGTTGTGTATTGGTGTTGGGAAAGTCAAACTAGAAATATTGTATTTGTATCACATGTTCCACTTCAAACTATGAATGTGTAATGTATTTTGAGAATTATAAATAAAGTAACTAATGGTTATGAAATTGTGTTGTTCATGTGATCTTCTTATCGTCTAATTCATGGAAATGCACCTTCACTATATTCATGGGTAAGTTCGGGTAGAAGGCACTGAATAGGCTTGCTTGACTAAGGTATCTTAGTTGAGTGTCGGTCGCGCTGCCCGAGGTCGAGGTGTGACAGTAGATGCTCTGCATGTTCTGCTTTATACTTGGAATATACTAGAATATCATCAATAAACACTATAAAAAACAAGTCAGATAAGGCCTAAACACGTTGTTCTAAGATCCATAAACACCGCAGTGGCATTAGTCTGCCCGAACAACATCACTTGAAACTTGTAATTGCCGTACCTGGTTCTGAACACTGTCTTAGGTATGTCCACTCTCTAACTCTAACCTGTTGGTAGCCTGATCTCATGTTTATCTTTGAGAAACACTTGGCACCCTAATGGTTGTCGAACAAGCCATCAATTCTGGGAAGGGTATATTTGTTCTTAATCATGACTTTGTCTAGCTATATGTGATCTATGCAAATACGTAGGCAGCTGTTGTTCTTTTTCATAAATAAAATTGGTGCTCCCCAAGGAGAAGTGATGGGTCTAATGTTTAAGTTCTGTTAGTGCCGTCTTGTAAGGAGGAATAGATATTTTTTGCGTACCTGGCATTATATTGATGGGAAAATCAATTTCATGCTCTGGAGGAAGACCTGGAAGCTCTTCTGGAAATACGTCGGGGAACTCATTCACTATTGGAACTGGTTGAAGAGTTAGTGTCCCCTTCTCTATGCCTCGAACAAGAACTATGTGATATAAGCATCTCAAGTCATAGTGATGCGCTCCCACTTCCGCTTCGGTATCTCAAATCTCTAAATCAAACCTCCTGGTTTCTGATGCTCATACTTCACTTGTTGATAATTCAAACACCAAGAGACATAAGCAACAATATCTTTCTTCATTCTCCTCCACCGATAGAGTTGTTTCATGTCACAGTACATCTTCGTGACACTTGAGTGAATTGAATAGCGCAAGCTCTGAGCCTCTTCAAGGATCAAATCTCTCATCCCATCAACATTTGGAACACAAAGCCGGCCTTGAAGTCGCATAACATCATCATCGCCGATCACAACCTACTTAGCACCACCCTGTTGCACTGTGTCCCTCAACACCATCAAGCGAGCAAATCAAACAAGCAAGCTTTGATACGCTCCAACAAGGATGACTATGCCACAACATAAGCAAGAATCCGGCTGGGCTCTGAAATTACCAATCTCATGAACCGGTTGGCCAAAGCCTTAACATCCATGGCTAGTGGCCTCTTTGCTACCGGTAAATATGCCAAATTGCACATGCTATCAACCTTCTTACTCAATGCATCGGCCACCACATTGACTTTCCCATGATGATATAATATGGTGATATCATAGTCTTTCAGCAACTCTAACCATCTCCGCTGTTGCAAATTAAGGTCCTTCTGCTTGAACAAGTGGTGGAGACTCCGATGGTCGGTATGGACCTCTTAATGAATGTCGTATAAATAGTGCCTCCAAATCTTCAGTGCATGAATAATGGCTGCTAACTCTAAGCCGTGCATGCGGTAATTCTTTTCATGAACCTTCAACTACCGAGCCGCGTAGGCAATCACCCTACCGTCTTGTATCAACACCGCGCCAAGACAAATACGTGATGCATCACAATACACTATGTAAAATCCCAAACCTGTAGGCAACTAACATTGGGGTTGTAGTCAATGCAGTCTTGAGCTTCTAAAAGCTTGCCTCACACTCGTCGAACCATCTGAAAAGAACTCGCTTTTAGGTCAATCTAGTCAAAGGAGCTGCCAGTGATAAAAAACCCTCCACGAAACGGCAATAATAACTTGCCAACCCAAGAAGCTCCAAATCTCTGTAGGTGAAGACGGTCAGGCCAACTCTAAATTGCCTCCACCTTCTTCAGATCCATCTTGATCCCCTCACTAGACACCACATGACCCAAAGAAGCCACTGAATCAAGCCAAAACTCACACTTGGAGAATTTTGCATATAACTTCTTGTTCCTCAAGTCTGGAGCACGATCCTCAAGTGCTGCTCATGATCCTTCCCACTGGGAGAATATACCAACATGTCGTCAATTAACACGACGACCAATGAATCAAGATATGGTTGAAATACAATGTTCATCAGGTGCATAAATATTGCTGGGGCATTAGTAACCCCGAATGACATCACCAAAAATTCATAGTGACTATATCGAGTCCTGAAAGCCGGCTTCAGAATGTCTAAATTCTGGATCTTCAGCTGATGATATCCTAACCTCAAATCAATCTATGAGAACACTCTGGCACCCTAAAGCTGGTCAAATAGGTCATCAATGTGCGATAGTGGGTACTTGTTCTTGACTATAACTTTGTTTAGCTGCCTCTAATCAATATACATCAATATAGAGCCGTCCTTCTTCTTCACAAATAAAACTAGACCACCCCAAGGAAAAATCACGTCAAGGTCAACCATACTGAGTAACAGAAGGTCAACTCTAGTCTCATAACCCTCGATATTGACCAAATATGACCGATAAATGCAATCTACAATAATAGAATGTCCCATAGGCGTAAACACAAATACAAGAGCACTCAAGGAATCACGGGGTACACCCAAATAGAAAGCAACGTAAGATGAACCATATGAATACGTGGAACCTGGATCATATAGAACTGATGTATCTTTTGACAGACCGGAATAATATCTGTGATGACAGCATTTGAAGCAACAGCCTCGGTCCTACCCAAAAAAGCATAGAAATAGGTTTGACCTCCTCCTCTAGGATGAACTCTACCCACCTTACCTCCACCCCTAGCTGGCGGAGTAGGTGGAGTGGAAACTAGAGCAGCAACCATAGCCTGTCAACCATGTGCACCCTATGGAGTCCGTGGAGTCTATTAAGGTGCACCCGTACTGACTCTGGGATAGTCCCTCACAATATGCCTTGTGTCACCACACTCAAAACAACCTCTTGGCAAGCATGGCTGCTGAAACTGGGTCAGACCCGATCGCCTAGACTAACCGCTGAAGGCACCCCGTGCAGGAGGTGCACTAGGGAGTGGATGTGTATGCCTGGAGCACACCGTGGCTGTGTATGGCTGGAACACCCCGTGCATCCATGTCAGAATGGCTGGAGCTCTGCGGGTACCTGGAAGTGCTGAGTGAATTGGTCGACTAACATATCCTCTGCAATGACGAGCTACAAGTAGAGTGCGGGCACTACTGAATCCTCTAGAATCTCGAGGCCTCTTGGCCTCCCTTCTCTTGGCCTATATACGCTATAACTTGCGAGTGATCTTCACAACCTACTGTCAAGTATCCCTCTCCATCTCCCGAGCCATGCTGAATATAATGCAATAACTGAGCCCCTCGATAAATCTGCGGACTCGATCTTTGGCTGTGGCAACCAAAGTGGTTGCATGATGGGACAACTCACTGAACCTGATGGCATACTCTGACACTGTCATAGTCCCTTGATGCAGCTGCTTAAAACTCTGTGTGCCACGTGTCCCCGAGGGTCTGTGGGAGGAACTCCCTCAAAAACATATCTGAAATACTAGTCCAAGTGAGTGGTGCTGCATCAGCTAGCCTACCCTCCTCATAATCCTGCCACTACCTATAGGCTACTCCTGACAGTTAAAATGTAGTAAAGGAGAGTCCATTCACCTCCACAATGCCCATGATACGGAGAATACGATGGCACTTGTCTAGAAAACCCTATGCATACTGCGCCACTATAAGTATGAGGGTCATACCTCTTGAACCTCTTAAGTTTTCTCTGCTCCTACTCTGATGCCTCTAGCTTGACCTCAGGCTGAACCAGAATAACGGGTTGTGCTGGAAAAACTCCGGGAACATGATCAACATAGACTAGTTGCTCTAGAGTATGTGCCGCGAGAGTTTGAGCTCCTCCCCTAGCCTGAGATATAGCTAGTGTAATCGGGATCAATTCTTCCTGAACTAAAGTACCGAACATGCTCAGGAAGTGTGCTAGGGTCTCCTGGAGTGCAGGGGTAGTAGCAGGCGTCTCAGGTGCCTTCCCCCCATCCAAAGCTACTGGTGGCTCCTTTTTGCTGCTCTGGTAGGTTCTCTGGTTGTGGCACGTGCCCTTCCTCAGCCACTACTATGGCTTCAGCCTCTCACGACTCTAGTGGGGGCCGCGACAAGTGTGTTTACTCATCATCTGTGAGAAAATAGAAAGACAAAGGCTCATATTTCAAAATCAACAAATCCGCACGATAAGGAATCAAAGAAGCGGTACTTCATAATAATTCTGTAGCCTCTCGAAGATAAGTACAGACATCTTCGTACCAAACCGCGAGACTCCATTAAACTTGTGTCACGACCCAAACCGAAGGGTTGCGACGGGCACCCGGTGCCTAACTCAACCGAGTACCAACGTAACATATCCTTCTTGTCATATTATCATGGGTGAATGAGCTAAAAAGTCCATCATAAGATAACAAAAATTAAACCTAAGAGAATACTCGACATAGGATGACACAACACGGTATACAAACTTATACATGTGCGATACGGGCCTATAAAACTGAAATGATCATCTGTACACTCAAAAGATAGGACGACAAGGCCATACAATCATCCATATACATGACATCTATCTACAAGCCTCTAAGAGTACATAAACATCATAGAGGCCGGGACAGGGCCTTGCCATACAAATCAATACATGTCGAAAGCATATTGACCAAATAGGCAACTCCGGAGCAAGTGGAGTGCACCAACACCTTCCGATAAGCTGATAGCCTACTAGGAGGATTGTCAACCTGTCTATCGGGACTTGCGGGCATGAAACTGTCACGACCCGGATTTCCCACCCTCGGGAGTCGTGATGGCGCCTACTAGTGAAAGCTAGGCAAGCCAATCAACCGGACTATTTACCCTTTTTCTACTTACGAATTCATTTGCAGCACAAAAATATCAACTAAGAATGGTAACATCAACCAACGATACGAATTAAATTTCATACTTTACAAAACATCATCAATACAATATCCCTTACAAACTACCCAAGATCTAGCGTCACAGTTTCACAGACTGTCTAAGAGTACTACAAATAAGGTTCTGAAGAAATAACAAAACACTATTTTTGAACTACATAGAAGAGACAGGTACAAGAAAAGGGCAGGAGACTCCAAGATCCAAGAACGTCTGCAGAACTACCTTGGATCGCCTGAAAATCGAGGCTGGAAGCCTCCTACTGTTCGAAGCTCGCGGCACTGGGATCTGCACAAAGAGTGCAGAGTATAGTATCAGCACAACCGATCCCATGTGCTGGTAAGTGCCTGGCCTAACCCCGGCGAGGTGGTGACGAGGCTAGGACCAGACTCCAGATAAATCTGTGAAATTATAAACATATATGTATCTACAGCAGAAGGTAAAAAAAAGAATACAAAAACAATTTTAAGCGGGGAAATGAAAGCATACATCGAGACAACAGTCAAGCAGAACAAATGGAATCATCGAAGAGTAAGAGAGAAATCAACAATTCAGCCTTTAACACAATGAAAGGTGATACGATCCAGCCTTTTTCCTCTAGTAACCATCTTGTTGCAGGCGTGCAACCCGTTCCCACTTACAGTAACCTCTTGTGGCAGGCATGCCACCCGCTCCCACTTATATATCACATTCCCGTGGCAGGCGTGCCACCCGCTCCCACTTTCATAATATCACGTGGCAGGCGTGCCACCCGCTCCCACTTTCACAATATCACGTGGCAGGCGTGCCACCCGCTCCCACTTTCACTATCACAACAATCACAAGAAGCCCCTGCAAGGGAACAAATCAACATAACAACATCCCGACAAGGGAACAAATACTGGCAAAAACAATCATCCTGGCCAGGGGGGAATTCAGCTATAACCAAACTAAACCGGACTCATACTTAGCTCAATCAATGTCAGTACCTAATTACAATCAAAATCCTACAATTAACCTCCCAACCCGATTATTGTTTCATTAATTCTAGACACGACTCTACTAAAGTAACACTGGACCCTTTAAACTTCTAACGAACTCCTAAAAACACTACCCATGCTTAGACACTGAACCCCCCTTTGACTTCTAACAATTCCTTATTCAACTAGCCCATCTAACAATCTAAATTATGCCGAATAGATGATACACAAACCTATAATCAAGAGGAACAATTATAATGAGGAAATCATGTGGTAGGCGTACCACCCGCCCTCATTTCACAGTATCTTGTGGCAGGCGTGCCAACCGCTCCCACTTTCATTATCACAACAATGTCACGGATAATATTCAACAATTAGAACAATAATTGCACAACAACTGTCAATATACGACCCACGGTCATGCTCGACACTAATGTATAGGTACTCGTCACCGTACCTATGCATTGTTCTCAACAAGAAGCAAATTAGCAAATAGGACAAAATTCCTAATCCCTCAAGCTAAGGTTAGAACAACCACTTACTTTGCTTTTCTACTAAATTCAAGGCTTCCAATAAATCCAAATCTTTGCAACAATCAAAACCACAAGCCTTCAAGCCTCAAACTCGTCTGAAATTTTTGGCACTGTTCCATAACGAAATTGGCAGCATTTTGTGTGGGGTTAGAAAGTGGGAAATTTCATAATGGGTGTTGGGGTTTGAAGGGTGTGATTCCACGGTTGTCTTTCAGCGTATTTGGGACTATTTTTAATGATTTTCCAGCTGGGTTTTGATGGGTTTAGACGGGGAGAGCTGGGCTGGTAATTGGAGGTTGATAGTTATGTGATGGAGGTACTTTTCATGGAACTTGAGGTTGTTTACAAGGTGATTTGAAGGTTGATTTGCTAGGGTTTGAAGGTGGTTTGGTGAGTTTTACAGAGGAAGTGCCGAAAATAAGAGAGTTTTTTTTTGCATGTTAGGGTTATGGGTCCCTATTTATAGTGGGTCAAAAATCGGAACGGAAATAAAATGTCAGATGCCAGGTCGCAAAACCCATATGCGGTCCGCATTTGGGCCG
The DNA here is from genome assembly GCA_002018475.1 of Nicotiana obtusifolia. Classification (NCBI taxonomy): domain Eukaryota; kingdom Viridiplantae; phylum Streptophyta; class Magnoliopsida; order Solanales; family Solanaceae; genus Nicotiana; species Nicotiana obtusifolia. Next base: position 2,499 of record MCJB01050794.1, on the reverse strand, counting down.
CATTTCTGTCACAACATTTGGCCCAAAACTCTGTCTCACTCTGCGATCTTACTGCCAGATTTGCGGTCCGCATACATGGAATGCGGTTCGCATTCTCGACGCATTTTTTGACGTAAAGTTTGCCCAATTTCTCTGTTCCACTCTGCGATCCAGGAAGTTGAATTTGCGGTCCGCATTTTCAGTATGCGATCGCATTCTGACCGCAATTCCTGACCTTGTTTTATACCCAGGTTTCTGTTTCACTTTGCGATGCCTATGTAAGATATGCGGTTCGTATATCTGAAATGCGATCGCATATCTTGCATTTCTTAACTTTTCGAACTCTTTTCTTAATTACTAGCCTCTTATACCTCATGCCCTACAAGAATGTTAAAATTGCATAGTTTACAAAGAGGGATTCGCACTTAAAGCAAGCCAAATCTAAATGATTAATACCACATGTGTTTCTACGATACATCGGGCCGTTACATCCTCCCCCTCTAAGGCAACCGTTCGTCCTCGAACGGACAGGATAGTGAAGTACCTGCGTCGGAAAAAAGATGTGGATAGCGGCTCCGCATATCGGACTCAGACTCCCAGGTCGATGCCTCAGGAGGCTGACCTCTCCACTGAACACGAACAGAAGGAAAACTCCTCGACCTCAGCTGACGGACTTGCCGGTCTAGAATGGCTACAGGTTCTTCCTCGTAAGACAAGTCCTTGTCCAACTGAATGGTGCTGAAATCTAGCACGTGAGTTGGATCGCCGTGATATTATCGGAGCATGGACACATGAAAAACTGGATGCACGGCTGATAAGCTCGGCGGCAATGCAAGCTTATAAGCCACCTCCCCCACTCGATCAAGAATTTCAAATAGACCAATGAACCTAGGGCTAAGCTTGCCCCTCTTCCCAAATCTCATCACGCCTTTCATGGGCGACACTCGGAGTAATACCCGTTCACCAACCATAAAGGCTATATCTCGTGACTTACGATCTGCATAGCTCTTTTGCCTGGACTAAGCTGTACGAAGCCTTTCCTGAATGATTTTGACCTTGTTCAAGGCCTCCTGAACCAGATCCGTACCCAACAACCGAGCATCCCCCGGCTCGAACCACCCAACCGGAGTTCGACACCGCCTACCATATAAAGCTTCATAAGGAGCCATCTGAATGCTCGACTGGTAGCTGTTATTGTAGGCGAACTCTGCTAATGGCAAAAATTGATCCCATGAACCTCTAAAGTCAATAACACAAGCTCGGAGCATATCCTCCAATATCTGAATAGTCCGCTCGGACTGTCCGTCCGTTTGCGGATGAAATGCTGTGCTCAATTCAACCTGGGTGCCCAACTCTCGCTGGACTGCCTTCCAGAAATGTGAGGTAAACTGCGTACCTCGATCCAAAATAATAGATACCGGCACACCATGAAGGCGAACAATCTCCCGGATGTAGATCTCGGCTAACCTCTTGGATGAATAGGAGGCTGCCACCGGGATGAAATGTGCTGACTTGGTCAGCCTGTCAACAATGACCCAAATTGTGTCGAACTTCTTCCGAGTCCCCGAAAGTCCAACAACGAAATCCATAGTGATCCGTTCCCACTTCCACTCGGGGAGTTCAATTCTCTGGAACAGTCCACCAGGTCGCTGATGCTCGCACTTAACCTGCTGGCAATTCAAACACCGAGCCACATATGCAACTAGATCCTTCTTCATTCTACGCCACCAATAATGCTGTCGCAAATCCCGATAAATCTTTGCGGCCCCCGGATGAATAGAATACCTGGAACTATGGGCTTCCTTCAGAATCAATTCCCGAAGTCCCTCTACATTGGGCACACAAACTCGACCCTATAGTCTCAAAATCCCATCATCACCTAAGGTGACCTGCTTGGCACCTCCTCGTTGTACCGTGTCCCTGAGGACACACAAATGGGGATCATCAAACTGCCGGTCACGTATTCGTTCTAACAATGAGGAATGAGCGACCGTGTAAGCTAATACCCGATTAGGTTCAGAAATGTCCAGTCTCACTAATCGATTGGCCAACGTCTGAACGTCCAAAGCAAGGGGTCTTTTACCGACCGGAATATAAGCAAGACTGCCCATGCTGGCCGACTTTCTACTCAAGGAATCGGCCACCACGTTGGCCTTTCCCGGGTGATATAAGATAGTGACATCGTAGTCCTTTAACAATTCCAGCCACCTCCTCTGCCTCAAATTTAACTCCTTTTGCTTGAACAGATACTGAAGACTCTTATGATCCGTGAACACCTCGCACGACACGCCATATAAGTAGTGTCTCCAAATCTTCAAGGCGTGGATTATGGCTACCAATTCTAGATCATGCACCGGATAGTTTTTTCTCATGATCCTTCAACTGCCTTGAAGCATAGGCAATGACCTTGCCCTCTTGTTCAACACTGCACCAAGCCCAATACGAGAGGCATCACAATAAGCTGTGTAAGGCCCTGAACCTGTGGGTAGAACTAACACTGGTGCCGTGGTCAGAGCTGTC